>MU107325.1:20687-48702 GCA_012274485.2 Sinapis alba
ATGTACTGATGGGACCAGTCTGAACAGTCCATGGTCCGTTGAGTTAAATACTTCTATGTAGTACGGATAAGGCTGATCATATCAGCCTATCAGTACGTATGGGTCGATTTATCATGGTCTGATGGACCAGTCTGGACAGTCCTTGGTCCTTCCAGGCAGTATGGATGGCTGATCGTATCAGCCTGTCATTACGTATGGTCATTTTCATGTACTAATGGGACCAGACCGGACAACCCCTTGTCCGTTGAATTAAATACTTCCATTCAGTATGGATAAGGCTGACTATATCAACCTATCAGTACGTGTGGGTCGATTTTTCATGGCCTGATGGACCAGTCTGGACAGGCCTTTGTCATTCCAGGCAGTACAGATGGCAGATCGTATCAACCTATCCATCCGAATGGGTCTTTTTTCATGTACTAATGGGACCAGTCCAGAAAATCCATGGTCAGTTAAATTAAATCCTTCCATTTAGTATGGATAACGCTGATCATATAAGCCTATTAGTACTTTTGCGTCGATTTTTCATGGCTTGATGGATCAGTCTGGACAGTCCTTGGTCCTTCCAGGCAGTAAAGATGGCTGATTGTATCAGCCTATCAGAACGTATTGTCATTTTTCATGTACTGATGGGACCAGTCTGGACAGTCAATGGTCCGTTGAGTTAAATCCTTCCGTTCAGTACGGATAAGGCTGATCATATAATCCTAGCAGTACGTATGGGTAGATTTTTCATGGCCTTATGAACTAGTCTGGACAGTCTTTCGTCTATTCAGGCAGTACGGATGGCTGATCGTATCAGCCATAATTACGTATGGGTCATTTTTTCATGTACAGGTGGGACCAGTCTGGACAGTCCTTGGTCCGTTGAGTTAAATCCTTTCATTTAGTACGTATAAGGCCGATCATATCAGCATATAAGTACGTGTGGGTCGATTTTTCATGGGATGATGGACCAGTTTTGACAGTCCTTGGTCAATCCACGCAGTATGGATGGGTGATCGTATCAGCCTATCAGTACGTATGGGTAATTTTTCATGTACTAATGGGACCAGTCAGGACAGTCCATGGTCTTTTGAGTTAAATCCTTCCATTCAGTACGGCTTAAGCTGATCATATCAGCCTAATAGTATGTATGGGTCAATTTTTCATGGCCTGATGGAGCAGTCTGGACAGTCCTTGGTCAATCCAGGCATTACGGATGGCTGATCGTATCAGCCTATCAGTACATATGGGTCATATTTCATGTACTGATGGAACAATTCTTAACAGTCCATGGTCCGTTGAGTTAAATACTTCCATTCAGTACGGATAAGGCTGATCATATAAACCTATAAGTACGTGTGGGTCAATTTTTCATGGCCTGATGGACCAGTCTGGACAGTCCTTGTTCATTCCAGGCAGTACGGATGGCTAATCGTATCAGCCTATCCGTATGTATGGGTAGTTTTTCATGTACTGATGGGACGAGTCTGGACAGTCCTTGGTCCGTTGAGTTAAATCCTTCCATTCAGTACGGATAAGGGTGATCATATCAGCCTATCAGTACCTGTGGGTCGATTTTTCATGGCCTGATGGACCAGTCTGGAGAGTCTTTTGTCCATCCAGGCAGTACGGATGGCTGATCGTACCAGTCTATCAGTACGTATGGGTAATTTTCATGTACTAATAGGACCAGTCCGGAGAGTCCAAGGTCTTTTGAGTTAAATCCTTCCATTCAGTACAGTTAAGGCTGATCATCTCCGCCTATTAGTACGTATGGGTCGATTATTCATGGCCTGATGGACCAGTCTTGACAGTCCTTGGTCCATCCAGGCAGTACGGATGGCTTATCGTATCAGCTTATCAGTACGTATGGGTCATTTTTCATGTACTGATGGGACCAGTCTTAACAGTCCATGGTCCATTGAGTTAAATACTTCCATTCAGTATGGATAAGGCTGATCATATCAGCCTATCAAAACGCGTGGGTCGATTTTTCATGGCCTGATGGACCAGTCTGGACAGTCCTTGGGCAATCGAGGCAGTACGGATGGCTGATCGTATCAGCCTATCAGTACGTATGGGTAATTTTTCATGTACTAATGGGACCAGTCTGGACAGTCCATGGTCTTTTGAGTTAAATCCTTCCATTCAGGACGGCTAAAGCTGATCATATCAGCCTATTAGTACGTATAGGTCAATTTTTCATGGCCTGATGAAGTAGTCTGAACTGTCCTTTGTCCATTTAGGCAGTATGGATGGCTGATCGTATCAGCCTGTCAGTGCGTATGGGTCATTTTTCATGTACTAATGGGACCAGTCCAGAGAATCCATTGTCCGTAGAATTAAATACTTCCATTCAGTATGGATAAGGCTGATCATATAAGCCTATCAGTACTTATGGGTCGATTTTTCATGGCCTGATGGACCAGTCTTGACAGTCCTTGGTCCTTCCATTTAGTACAAATGGCTGATCGTATCAACCTATCAGTACGTATGGGTCATTTTTCATGTACAAGTGGAACCAGTCTTGACAGACCTTGGTCCGTTGAGTTAAATCCTTCCATTCAGTACGGATAAGGGGGATCATATCAGCCTATCAGTACGTGTGGGTCAATTTTTCATGGCCTTATGGACCAGTCTTGACAGTCCTTTGTCCATCCAGACAGTACGGATGGCTGATCGTATCAGCCTATCACTACGAATGGGTAATTTTTCATGTTTTAATAGGTCCAGTCCGGACAGTCCAAGGTCTTTTGAGTTAAATCCTTCCATTCAGTACGGTTAAGGCTAATCATCTCAGCCTATTAGTACGTATGGGTCGATTATTCATTACCTGATGGACCAGTCTTGACAGTCCTTGGTCCATCCAGGCAGTACGGATTGCTGATCGTATCAGCTTACCAGTATGTATGGGTCATTTTTCATGTACTGATGGGACAATTCTTAACAGTCCATGGTCCATTGAGTTAAATACTTCCATTCATTACGGATAAGGCTGATCATATCATCCTATCAAAACGCGTGGGTCAATTTTTGATGGCCTGATGGACCAGTCTGGACAGTCCTTTGTCAATCGAGGCAGTACAGATGGCTGATCGTATCAGCCTATCAGTACGTATGGGTAATTTTCATGTACTAATGGGACCAGTCCAGACAGTCCATGGTCTTTTGAGTTAAATCCTTCCATTCAGTACGGCTAAATCTGATCATATCAGCCTATTAGTATGTATGGGTCAAATTTTTATGGCCTGATGGAGCAGTCTGGACAGTCCTTGGTCCATCCAGGAAGTACCGATGGCTGATCGTATCAGCCTATCAGTATGTATGGGTCGATTTTTCATGGCATGATGGACCAGTCTGAACAGTCCTTGGTCCTTCCAGGAGGTATGGATGGCTGATCGTATCAGCTTCTCAGTATGTATGGGACCAGTCCGGACAATCCATTGTCCGTAGAAGGGTTAACGACCTATTTCCACACCAGAACTTTCATATAGTAACAAATGTACACGAACTTTCGACCTCGTCACAATTACACACAATTTAAGTATTTAAACTTATTACTCCCCAATTTAAAAGATCAAGACCCGCATCCCCCTAAAGTTTAAAGGACCAACCAAAATCAACAAATAACGGTTTAAAATTGGTTTAATATTTTTTTATTTTCAAAATTAACCAGTAACTAACCTAATTATACATAAAACGACCCGATTAGAAAATCTAAATTGGATTAACTCGATCTAATAACCCAAACTAACAAGTGGATCTTATAATCCGACCAAGATCCGATTTATTTAACCCAAAATTAAACTTCTTAAATACCTAAATCGAAAACATTATGTCTCTCTCATTGTTTTTATAGCCTTAGTAGGAGTTTGAGTTGGGTTTGTAGTTGAATATGAGGTTTGAATCAAGTTTTAAATTTAGTTATGATCTCGGTTTAGGTTCTAAATCATTAAAACCATGTCAAACGTTCGGCTATGTGGTTTCATGTTTCGATCTTTCTAATTAGGGGGTAATAGGTTTAGATACTTAAAACTGTGTGTAATTATGACGAGGTTGAAAGATTGTGTACATTTGTTACTATATGAAAGTTTTGGTGTGGAAATAGGTCGTTAACCCTCCGTAAGAATTAAATACTTCCATTCAGTATGGATAAGGCTGATCATATAAGACTATCAGTACTTACAGGTTGATTTTTCATGGCCTGATGGACCAGTCTGGACAGTCCTTGGTCCTTCCATGTAGTACAGATGGCTGATCGTATCAACCTATCAGTACGTATGGTCATTTTTCATGTACTGATCGGACCAGTCTGGACAGTCCATGGTCCGTTGAGTTAAATACTTCCATTAAGTACGGATAAGGCTGATCATATCATCCTATCAAAACGCGTGGGTCGATTTTTCATGGCCTGATGGACCAGTCTGGACAGTCCTTGGTCAATCGAGGCAGTACGATGGCTGATCATATCAGCCTATCAGTACGTATTGGAAATTTTTCATGTACTAATTGGACCAGTCCGGACAGTCCATGGTCTTTTGAGTTAAATCCTTCCATTCAGTACGGCTAAAGCTGATCATATCAGCGGGAAATCAGCCGATTAATACATCAACAGAGTGCCGCGGTCCCGATCAGTACATACACCCGAACCCTGTGCTAAAACATACATCAACACATAAAATAATCAAATTTCATACATCAGTACGGATGGGTCATTTTTTCATGTACAGCTGGGACCAGTCTGGACAGTCCTTGTCCGTTGAGTTAAATCCTTCCATTCAGTATGGATAAGGGTGATCATATCAGCCTATCAGTACGTGTGCGTCGATTTTTCATGGCCTTATGGACCAGTCTTGACAGTCCTTTGTCCATCCAGACGGTACGGATAGCTGATCGTATCAGCCTATCACTATGTATGGGTAATTTTTCATGTTTTAATAGGACCAGTCCGGATAGTCCAAGGTTTTTTGAGTTAAATCCTTCCATTCAGTACGGTTAAGGCTAATCATCTCAGCCTATTAGTACGTATGGGTCGATTATTCATGACCTGATGGACCAGTCTTGACAGTCCTTGGTCCATCCAGGCAGTACGGATTGCTGATTGTATCAGCTTATCAGTACGTATGGGTTATTTTTCATGTACTGATGGGACCGGTTTTAACAGTGCATGGTCCATTGAGTTAATACTTCCATTCAGTACGGATAAGGCTGATCATATCATCCTATCAAAACGCGTGGGTCTATTTTTCATGGCCTGATGGACCAGTCTGGATAGTCCTTGGTCAATCGAGGCAGTACGGATGGCTGATCGTATCAGCCTATCAGTACGTATGGGTAATGTTTCATGTAGTAATGGGACCAGTCCGGACAGTCCATGGTATTTTGAGTTAAATCCTTCCATACAGTACGGATAAGGATGATCATATCAGCCTATCAGTACGTGTGGGTCGATTTTTCATGGCCTGATGGACCAGTCTTGACAGTCCTTTGTCCATCAAGACAGTACAGATGGCTGATCGTAACAGCCATCAGTACGTATGGGTAATTTTTCATGTTTTAATAGGACCAGTCCGGACAGTCCAAGGTCTTTTGAGTTAAATGCTTCCAATCAGTACGGTTAAGGCTAATCATCTCAGCCTATTAGTATGTATGGGTCGATTATTCATGGCCTGATGGACCAGTCTTAACAGTCCATGGTCCATCCAGGCAGTATGGATTGCTGATCGTATCAGCTTATCAGTACGTATGGGTCATTTTTAATGTACTGATGGGACCAGTCTTAACAGTCCATGGTCCATTAGGTTAAATACTTCCATTCAGTACGGATAAGGCTGATCATATCGGCATATCAAAACGTGTGGGTCAATTTTTCATGGCCTGATGGACCAGTCTGGACAGTCCTTGGTCAATCAAGGTAGTACGGATGGCTGATCGTATCAGCCTATCAGTACGTATGGGTAATTTTCATGTACTAATGGGGCCAGTCTGGACAGTCCATGGCCTTTTGAGTTAAATCCTTCCACTCAGTACGGCTAAAGCTGATCATATCAGTCTATTAGTACGTATAGGTCAATTTTTCATGGCCTGATGGAGCAGTCTTGCCAGCCTTGGTCCATCCAGGAAGTACGGATGGCTGATTGTATCAGCCTATCAGTATGTATGGGTCAATTTTTCATGGCCTGATGGACCAGTCTGGGCAGTCCTTGGTCCTTCCAGGCAGTATGGATGGCTGATCTTATCAGCCTGTCAGTACGTATGGGTCATTTTTCATGTACTAATGGGCCCAGTCCGGACAATCCATTGTCCGTAGAATTAAATACTTTTATTCAGTATGGATAAGGCTGATCATATAAGCCTATCAGTACTCATGGGTATATTTTTCATGGCCTGATGGACCAGTCTTGACAGTCCTTCGTCCTTCCATGTAGTACATATGGCTGATCGTATCAACCTATCAGTATGTATGGTCATTTTTCATGTACTGATGGGACCAGTCTGAACAGTCCATGGTCCATTGAGTTAAATCCTTCCATTCAGTACGGATAAGGCTGATTATATCAGCCTATTAGTACGTATGGTTAAATTTTTCATGGCCTAATGGACCAGTCTGGACAGTCCTTGGTCCATCCAGACAGTACGGATGGCTGATTTTATCAGTCATCAGTACGTATGGGTCATTTTTCATGTACAAGTGGGACCAGTCTGGACAGTCCTTGGTCCGTTGAGTTAAATCCTTCCATTTAGTACGGATAAGGGTGATCATATCAGCCTATCAGTACGTGTGGGTCAATTTTTTATGGCCTGATGTACCAGTCTGAACAGTCATTTGTCCATTCAGGCAGTATGGATGGCTGATCGTATCAACCTATCAGTACGTATGGGTCATTTTTCATGTATTGATGGGATCAGTCTGGACAGTCCATGGTCATTGAGTTAAATCCTTTCATTCAGTACAGATAAGGCTGATCATATCAGCCTATAAGTACGTGTGGGTCAATTTTTCATGAGCTAATGGCAAGTCTGGACAGTCCTTCGTCCTTTCAGGTAGTATGGATGGCTGATCGTATCAGCCTATCAGTACGTATGGGTCATATTTCATGTACTGATGGACCAGTCTGGACAGTCCATGGTCTGTTGACTTAAATCCTTCAATTCAGTGCAGATAAGGCTAATCATAAAAGCCTATCATTATGTATGGGTAGATTTTTCTTGGCCTGATGGACCAGTCTGGACAGTCCTTGGTCCATCCAGGCAGTACGGATGGCTGATGGTATCAGCCATCAGTACCTATGGGTCATTTTTTCATGTACAGGTGGGACCAGTCTGGACAGTACTTGGTCCGTTGAGTTAAATCCTTCCATTTAGTCGTATAAGGCTGATCATATCAGCCTATCAGTACGTTTGGATCGATTTTTCAAGGCATGATGGACCAGTTTCGACAGTCCTTGGTCCGTCCAGGCAGTACGTATGGCTGATCGTATCAGCCTATCAGTATGTATGGGTTATTTTCATGTACTGATGAGACCAATCTGGACAGTCCATGGTCTTTTGAGTTGAATCCTTCCATTAAGTACGGTTAAGGCTGATCATATCAGCCAATCAGTACATATGGGTTGATTTTTAATGGCCTGATGTACAAGTCTGGACAGTCATTGGTCCATCTAGGCAGTACGGATGGCTGATCGTATCAGCCTATCAGTATGTATGGGTCATTTTTCATGTACTGATGGGACAAGTCTGGACAGTCCACGGTCCGATGAGTTAAATCATTCCACTCAGTACGAATAAGGCTGATCATATCAGCATATCAGTACGTATGGGTCATTTTTCATGTACTGATGGGACCAGTCTGAACAGTCCATGGTCAGATGAGTTAAATATTTTTATGCAGTACATATTAGCCTATCAGTACGTATGGGTCAATTTATCATTGTCTGATGCACCAGTCAGGACAGTCCTTGGTCCTTCCTGGCAGTATGGATGGCTGATCGTATCAGCTATCAGTACGTATGGGTCATTTTTCATGAACTAATGAGATCAGTGCGGACAATCCATTTTCCGTTGAACTAAATACTTCTATTCTGTATGGATAAGGCTGACCATATAAGCCTATCAGTACTTATGGGTCGATTTTTTATGGCCTGATGGACCAGTCTTGACAGTCCTTGGTCCTTCCAGGTAGTACAGATGGCTGATTGTATCAGCCTATCACTAGGTATGCTCATTTTTCATGTACTGATGGGACCAGTCTGGACAGTCCATGGTCGATTGAGTTAAATCCTATCATTTAGTACAAATAAGGCTGCTCATATCAGCCTATAAGTACGTGTGGGTCAATTTTTCATGAGCTGATGGACCAGTCTGGACAGTCTTTGGTCTTTCCAGGTAGTATGGATGGCTGATCGTATCAGCCTATCAGTATGTATGGGTCATTTTCCAGGTAGTATGGATGGCTGATAGTATGAATGGCTGATCGAATCAGCCTATCAGTCCATGGTTTGTTGAGTTAAATCCTTCCATTCAGTGCAGATAAGGTGAATCATATAAACCTATCAGTACGTATGGGTAGATTTTTCATGGCCTGATGGACGAGTCTGGACAGTCCTTGGTCCATCCAGGGAGTACGTATGGCTGATCGTATCAGCCATCAGTACCTATCGGTTATTTTTTCATGTATAAGTGGGACCAGTCTAGACAGTCCTTGGTCCGTTGAGTTAAATCCTTCCATTTAGTCGTATAAGGCTGATCATGTCAGACTATCAGTCCATGTGGGTTGATTTTTCATGGCATGATGGACCAGTTTGGACAGTCCTTGGTCCATCCAAGGAGTACGGATGGCTGATCGTATCAGCCTATCAGTACGTATGGGTAATTTTTCATGTACTGATGGGACCAGTCCGGAAAGTTCATGGTCTTTTGAGTTGAATCCTTCCATTCAGTACGGTTAAGGCTGATCATATCAGCATATCAATACATGTGGGTCGATTTTTCATGGCCTGATGGACCAATCTGGACAGTCCTTGGTCCTTCCAGGCAGTATGGATAGCTGATTGTATCAGCCTATCAGTACGTATGGGTCATTTTTCATGTACTGATGGGACCAGTCTGAACGGTCCATGGTCAGATGAGTTAAATACTTCTATTCAGTACATATAAGGCTGATCATATCAGCCTATCCGTACGTATGGCTCAATTAATCATTGTCTGATGGAATAGTATGGACAGTCCTTGGTCCTTCCAGGCAGTATGGATGGCTGATTGTATCAGCCAGTCAGTACGTATGGGTCATTTTTCATGTACTAATGGGATCAGTCCGGACAATCCATTGTCCGTTGAATTAAATACTTCCATTCAGTGTGGATAAGGCTGATCATATAAGCCTATCAATACTTATGGGTCGATTTTTCATGGCCTGATGGACCAGTCTGGACAGTCCTTGGTCCTTCCAGGTAGTACAAATGGCTGATCGTATCAGCCTATCAGTACGCATGGTCATTTTTCATGTACTGATAGGACAAGTCTTGACAGTCCATGGTCCGTTGAGTTAAATCCTTCCACTCAGTACGGATAAATCTGATTATATCTGCCTTTCAGTACTTCTGAATAGATTTTTCATGGCCTGATGGATCAGTCTTAACAGTCCTTGGTCTATTCAGGCATTACGGATGGTTGATTGTATCAGTCATCAGTACGTATGGGTCATTTTTTCATGTACAGGTGGCACTAGTCTGGACAGTCCTTGGTCTGCTGAGTTAAATCCTTCCATTCAGTCGGGATAACGGTGATCATACCAGCCTATGAGTACGTGTGGGTCGATTTTTCAAGGACTGATGGACCAGTCTGGACAGTCCTTGGTCCTTCCAGGCAGTACTGATAGCTGATCGTATCTGCCTATCAGTATGTATGGGTCATTTTTCATGTACTGATGGGACCAGTCTGGACAGTCCTTGGTCCGTTGAGTTAAATATTTCAATTCAGTACGGATAAGTCTGATCATATCAGCTTATCAGTATGTATGGGTCAATTTTTTATGGCCTGATGGACCAGTATGGACAGTCCTTGGTCGATCCAGGCAGTACGGATGGCTGATCGTATCAGCCTATCAGTTTGTATGGGTCATTTTTCATGTACTGATGAGACCAGTTCGGACAGTCCATGGTCCGTTCAGTTTAAACCTTCCATTCAGTAGTGATAAGGCTGACCATATCAGTCTATTAGTACGAATGATCAATTTTTCATGGCTTGATGGACCAGTCTAGACATTCCTTGGTCCTTCTTGGCAGTACGGATGGTTGATTGTATCAGCTTATCAGTACGTACATATGGGTCATTTTTAATGTACTGATGGGACCAGTCCAGACCGCCCATGGTTCGTTGAGTTAAATCCTTCCATTCAGTACGGATAAAGCTGATCATATCAGCCTATCAGTACGTGTGGGTTGATTTTTCATGGCTTGATGGACCAGTCTGGATAGTCCTTGGTCCTTCAAGGCAGTATGGATGGCTGAAGGTATCAGCCTATCAGTACATATGGGTCATTTTTCATGTACTGATGGGACCTGTCTGGACTGTCCATAGTCCGTTGAGTTAAATCCTTCCATTCGATATTGTTAAGGCTGATCATATAAGTCTCTCAGTACATGTGGATGTATTTTTCATGGCCTGATGCACCAGCCTGGACAGTCCTTGGTCCTTCCAAGAAGTACGGATTGCTGATCGTATAAGCTTATCACTACGTATGGGTCATTTTTCATGTACTGATGGGACCAGTCTGGACAGTCCTTGGTCCGTTGAGTTAAATCCTTCCATTCAGTACGGATAAGGCTTATCATATCAGCCTATTGGTACGTGTGGGTCAATTTTCATTGCCTGATAGACCAGTCTGGAAAGTCTTTGGTCCTTCCAGGCAGTACGGATGGGTAATCGTATCAGCCTATCAGTACGTATGGGTCATTTTTCATGTACTGATGGGACCAGTCAAGACAGTCCATTGTCTGTTGAGTTAAATCCTTCCATTTAGTACGGTTAGAGCTGATCATATCAGCCTATAAGTACGTATGGTCGGATTTTGATGGCCTGATGGACCAGTCTGGACCATCCTTGGTCCTTCCAGGCAGTATGGATGCCTTATCTTATCAGCCTAGCAGTACGTATGGGTCATTTTTCATGTATTGATGGGACCAGTCTTGACAGTCCATGGTCCACTGAGTTAAATCCTTTCATTTAGTACGGATAAGGCTGATCAGATCAGCCTATTGGTATGTGTGGGTCAATTTTTCATTGCCTGATAGACCAGTCTGGACAGTCCTTGATCCTTCCAGGCAGTACGGATGGCTGATCGTATCAGCCTATCAGTACGTATGGGTCATTTTTCATGTACTGATGGGACCACTCTGGACAGTCCTTGGTCCGTTGAGTTAAATCCTTCCATTCAGTACGGATAAGTCTGATCATATCAGTTTATCAGTATGTGTGGGTCGATTTTTCATGGCCTGATGGACTAGTCTGGACTGTCCTTGGTCCTTGGTCCTTCCAGGCAGTATGGATGGCTGATCGTATTAGCTTATCAGTACGTATGGGTCATTTTTCATGTATAGATGGGACCAGTCTGGACAGTCGATGGTCCATTGAGTTAAATCCTTCCATTCAGTACGGATAAGGCTGATCATATCAGTCTATCTGTACGTATGGGTCGATTTTTCATGGCCTGATGGACCAGTCTGGACAGTCCTTGGTCAATCCAGGCAGTATGGATGGCTGATCGTATCAGCCTATCAGTACATATGGGTCATTTTTCATGTACTGATGGGACCAGTCCGGAAAGTCCATGGTCCATTGAGTTAAATACTTCCATTCAGTACGGTTAAGGCTGCAGTACGGATGGCTGATCGTATCAGCTTATCAGTACGTATGGGTCATTTTTCATTTACTGATGGGACCAGTCTTAACAGTCCCTTGTCCGTTGAGTTAAATACTTCCATTTAGTACGGATAAGGCTGATCATATCAGCCTATCAATATGTGTGGGTCGATTTTTCATGGCCTGATGGACCAGTCTGGACAGTCCTTGGTCCATCAATGCAGTATGGATGGCTGATCGTATCAGCCTATCAGTACGTATGGGTAATTTTTCATGTACTGATGGGACCAGTCCAGACAGTCCATGGTCTTTTGAGTTAAATCCTTCCATTCAGTATGGTTAAGGCTGATCATATCAGCCTATCAGTACGTATGGGTTGATTTTTCATGGCCTGATGTACCAGTCTGGACAGTCCTTGGTCCTTCCAAGAAGTACGGATTGCTGATCGTATAAGCTTATCACTACGTATGGGTCATTTTTCATGTACTGATGAGACCAGTCCGGACAGTCCTTGGTCCGTTGAGTTAAATCCTTCCATTCAGTACGGATAAGGCTGATCATATCAGTCTATCAGTACGTATGGGTCGATTTTTCATGGCCTTATGGACCAGTCTGGACAGTCCATGGTCCTTCCAGGCAGTACGGATGGCTGATCGTATCAGCCTATCAGTACATATGGGTCATTTTTCATGTACTGATGGGACCAGTCCGGAAAGTCCATGGTCCGTTGAGTTAAATACTTCCATTCAGTACGGTTAAGGCTTATCATATCAACTTATCAGTAAGTATCGGTCGATCTTTCATGGCCTGATGGATCAGTCTAGACAGTCCTTGGTCGATCCAGGCAGTACGGATGGCTGATCGTATCTGTAAGACCCGATCCTGGTCCAAAGGACCCAACTAGGACCCGCGGCCTTACCTATCTAGTCATGTCATTTTTTTGTTCACTTTTAAGTTCCAATATTTCTTTAAGTCATTTTCAATCATATGAGGTTCAGACATTTCGATTTCTAAGTCTATTCAAATAAGAGAAATTGTATCTTTATTAATATAAAACATGGGATCCAATACATAGATTCAGTTGCAAAATAGGCTACCATAAGTTCATGTGTTCATACTAACTATACTATCCCACAACCCACACATCCATCCACGGCTCAGTTCTTCATGGTTCCTTGGCCTTGCCACGGTCCTGGTCTGATTCTGAAAGCAACAACACCACAAGACATATGTATAAGTACAATCCGATACCCTAACATATCAAGTCTACATTGCATGGTTCGGTTCTCCTATTATTTGGTCAATAAGCTATCCATTCAGTTCACAAGTCACACGGCCACACTCAGGAAATCCCCCAGGACGTCCTGGACCACTACTCAACACACGGCCTGACTGATCAAATGTGGTCCAATCCCTTTGTCCACACCAAACCACACTAAATCCCCAAAAACTAATTAAAATTCATGACAATTCCTAATAAATCCTAACTAAGAAGAATCCATGATCAGAACCTACGGAACCGGCCTCGATCCTATTGATCTTGGCCACAATCAGCCAGAATGGCCATAACTGACCATCCTCAAATCAATTAGGTAAAACCTATTAAAATCCATGATAACTCATGATAAATCCCCACTAAGATGAATCCATGGTCGGAATTCAATGAATCCCACCAGAGCATACAGAATCCGACTAAGACCAGTCCGGCCTTGATCGATCTCTCTCTCTCTTTCTTTCTTTCTCTCTGTCACGATTTGCGCAGAGCTTTCCTTAGGGAAAAATTGTGTGAATTCTGGACCCCTAGGGTCTGTATTTAAAGGCAAGAATCAACCCTTAACTGCCTGGGCGAACAGGCATGACTTGGTGGCCAAATGGGTGCAACTTGCACAATTCGCATCCCTTCGTCCTAACTGCCTCCAACCGCCTCTCTCTCTCCCTTATCCTGTTCGATTGAAAGCCCCATGGTCCTGTCCACTGCCCTTCCTACTTGTCCAAGACCCCAAACTGGTCGGATCCCCCTTGGTCAACCAGACCAGCCCCATAACTGCCCATGAGTCGAGCCACTTAGCCAAGACCCGAACACTCCACCACACTGAGGTGAGCTTGTTGCTAGCTACCCCAGCTGAGTGAGCTAGTGGTCCAGCTACTGGAGCTGACCTAGGCCAAATTGAGCTACACTGAGCTGTACCAAGCTTGACCTAGCTGGTCGAGCTTCTTCCCTTCATGATCCAGCTCTTCCTTCACTCGTCCAGCTCCTATTTACTTGTCTCCAACCTTACCTGGTTAAGTCTCAGCATCCTGATACCCTTAACCCTTATGCTCAGCCATGATACGCTTGTCTTTAGGTCACATGACCTGACTGGTGCGTCTCCTCATACCATGACCGAGCCCAGTGCCTTTATCTAGGTTTGGGGATGCTACAAGTCTCCCCCACCAGAGATGGATTCGTCCTCAAATCCAAATCAAGTTGGGCTTGTACATCATATTACTCGTACCATTTAGGAAATTCAGCCTTCATCCTTGCTTCTGTTTCCCAAGTGGTCTCCTCTCAACCATTACTTTCCCATACCACCTTAACCATTAGAATTACCTTCCTTCCGGTTGCTTTCTCCATCCTATCCGGTGATTCGAACTGGCCTTGTTTCTAGGGTTAAGTTCGTACCAAGGTCGGCTGGAATCTGAGGAATGTAAATGTCTTGCTCTGACAAGCATTTTCGAAGTTGGGACACATGGAATACATTGTGGAACACATCCATTGCTGATTGTAGTTCCAACTTGTAAGCCACTGCCCCAACCCTTTCACTGATCCGGAAGGGATCTAAGTACCTTGGATCAAATTTCCTTCTCCCTGAGATTCTCACTCTTCCCTTGAAAGTGATCATCTTCAAGTAGACCATGTCACCTATCTCAAACTCAAGATCCTTCCTACGCTTGTCAGGATAGTGTTTCTGCCGATCCTGAGCTGCCTTCATCCTATCTTGGATGAACTTGATCTTCTCGGTAGTCTCTTCTACAATGTCAGGTCCAATCATACTACGCTCCCCCACCTGGGTCCAGCATATTGGTGTCCTGCATGGCCGTTCATATAAGGCTTCATATGGTGACATCCCAGTACTCCGGTGGAAGCTGTTGTTGTAAGCAAACTCCACCAAAGGAAAATGCTTCTCCCATGATTCACCCAAATCCAAGACACATGCTCGTTGCATGTCTTCTAATGTTCTGATCGTGCGTTCAGATTGCCCATCCGTCTTTGGATGGTAGGCCGTACTCATGTTCACTCTGGTTCCTAGAGCTTTTTGGAAAGCTCTCCAGAATTGGGAAGTGAACCTCGGGTCTCTATCTGAATCAATACTAGATGGAATGCCATGCAACCGCACAATCTTGTCCATGTACTTGTGTACAATCTGGTTGACCCCATCTCTCTTCTTTATGGCCAGGAAGTGAGAAGACTTGGTTAATCGGTCCACTATTACCCAGGCCGCATCCTTCTTCCTCCTTGTGGTAGGGAAACCAGTTACGAAATCCATCGTAATGTGGTCCCATTTCCATTCCGGAATTGGTAGAATCTGAAGTAAGCCACTTGGAACTTGATTCTCCGCCTTGACCAGCTGACAAGTGGGACATTTAGAGATCCACTCAGCTATGTCTACCTTCATCCGGATCCAATGGTAATACCTTTTGAGATAATGGTACATATTTCTGGCACCAGGATGTACCGAGAACTTTGATTTATGAGCCTCCCCCATAATCTCCTCTAAAGATTTCTATCATTGGGCACACTGACTCGACCACGCACTAGAATGGTGCCATCCGATGTGATCTGGTACTCAGTCAACTCATTATGAGCAACTTTCTGTAGGTTCTTATCCAATCCTTGAGCTTGTCTTATCCTGGTCAGTAAGTCAGCCTGGTTCACTGCCTCTAAACCCAATGGTTCGTCCTCGCTAACCAAAGTGTTCAAACGTAATGACCGGACCATACTTTCCAGTACATCAGCCTCCTTCTCAGCTGATACCTAAGCTCGCCTTCTACTCAAAGCATCCGCCACTAGGTTTGCCTTACCCGGATGGTAAGCAATCTCAAGATCATAATCGGCTACAAACTCCATCCACCTTCTTTGTCTCAAATTCAACTCAGGTTGAGTAAATATATACTTGAGGCTCTTGTGGTCGGTTAAGATCTGAACTTTGGCACCATACAAGTATGATCGCCATATCTTGAGGGCAAACACCACCGTGGCCATCTCCAGGTCGTGGGTTGGGTAGTTCCCCTCATGCTTTCTCAATTGCCTAGAGGCGTAGGCAATGACCTTACCGTGTTGGCTCAATACACATCCCAATCCAGTGATGGATGCATCCGTGTATACCACATATGGTTGGTCAGCCTCTGAACAGCACTAGGATAGGTGCACCTGTCAAAATATCCTTCAAGGCAGAGAAACACTTCTCACACTCCTCAGACCATACAAACTTCACATCCTTACCAGTTAGTTATGTCATGGGTTGAGCCCAGCTGGCAAACCCCTTGACAAACTTCCTGTAATATCCGGCCAGACCTAAGAAACTCCTGACCTCTGTTGCATTCTTAGGCCGTGGCCACCCTTGTATGGCCTTAATCTTCTCAGGGTCAACTGAGACCCCCTGGTCTGACATGATGTGTCCAAGGAATCCAAGACTCCTTTGCAAAAAACTACACTTGCTCAACTTGGCAAATATCATCTCAGCCTATCACTACGTATGGGTCATTTTTCATGTACTGATGGGACCAGTCCGGACAGTCCATGGTCTGTTGAGCTAAATCCTTTCATTCAGTACGGATAAGGCTGATCATATCAGCCTATCAGTACGTATGGGCCAATTTTTCATGGCCTTATGGACTAGTCTGGACAGTCTTTGGTCCTTCCAAGCTGTACGGATGGCTGATCGTGTCAGCCTAATTGTATGTATGGGTTATTTTTCATGTATTGATGGGACCAGTCTGGACAGTCCATGGTCCGTTGTGTTAAATCCTTCCTTTCAGTATGGATAAGGCTGATCATATTAGCCTATCATTACGTATGGGTCGATTTTTCCTGGCCTGATGGACCAGTCAGGACTGTCCTTGGTCCTTCCATGCAGTACGGATGGCTGAACGTATCAGCCTATATGTACGTAAGGGTCATTTTTCATGTACTGATGGGACCAGTCTGGACAGTCCATGGTCCATTGAGTTAAATCCTTCCATTCAGTACGATTAAGGTTGATCATATCAGCCTATCAGTACGTATGGGTCGATTTTTCATGGCCTGATGGACCAGTATGGACAGTCCTTGGTCAATCCAGGCAGTACGGATGACTGATCGTATCGGCCTATCAGTATGTATGGGTCATATTTAATGTACTGATGGGACCAGTCTGGACCTACTGCTATTTCCATGGTCCGTTGAGGTAAATCCTTCCATTCTGTACGGATAAGGCTGATCATATAAACCTATAAATCTGTGTTGGTCGACTTTTCATGGCCTGATGGACCAGTCTGGACAGTCCTTGGTCCTTCAAGGCAGTACGGATGGCTAATTGTATCAGCATATCAGTACGTATGGGTCATTTTTCATGTACTGATGGGACCAGTCCGGACAGTCCATGGTCCGTTGAGTTAAATCCTTCCATTCAGTACGGTTAAGGCTGATCATATCAGTCTATAAGTACGTATGGGTTGATCGCCTGATGGACCAATCTGGACAGTCCTTGTACATCTAGGTAGTATGGATGACTGATCGTATCAGCCTATCAGTACGTATGGGTCATTTTTCTTGTATTGATGGGACCAGTCTTGACAGTCCATGGTCCGTTGAGTTAAATCCTTCCATTCAGTACGGATAAGGTTGATCATATCAGCCTATCAGTACGTATGGGCCAATTTTTCATGGCCTTATGGACCAGTCTGGACAGTCCATGGTCCTTCCAAGCAGTACCGACGGCTGATCGTATCAGCCTATAAGTACATATGGGTTATTTTTCTTGTATTGATGGGACCAGTCTGGACAGTCCATGGTCCGTTGAGTTAAATCCTTCCTTTCAATACGGATAAGGCTGATCATATCAGCCTATCAGTACGTATGGGCAAATTTTTCATGGCCTTATGTACCAGTCTGGACAGTCCTTGGTCCTTCTAGGCAGTACGGATGGCTGAACGTATCAGCCTATCAGTATGTATGGGTCATTTTTCATGTACTAATGGGCCCAGTCTGTACAGTCCCTGGTTTGTTGAGTTAAATCCTTTCATTCAGTACGGATAAGGCTGATCATATCAGCCAATCAGTACGTATGGGTCAAATTTTCATGGCTTGATGGACCAGTCTAGACAGTCCTTGGCCATCTAGGCAGTCGGTTTGTTAAATCCTTCCATTCAGTACGGATAAGGCTGACCATATCAGCCACTCAATACATATGGGTTGATTTTTCATGGCCTAATGGACCGGTCTGGACAGTCCTTGGCCATCCAGGCAGTACAGATGGCTGATCGTATCAGCCTATCAGTACGTATGGGTCATTTTTCATGTCCTGATGGGTCCAGTCCGGACAGTCCATGGTCTGTTGAGTTAAATTCATCCATTCAGTACGGATAAGGCTGATCATATCAGCCTATCAGTCCGTATGGGCCAATTTTTCATGGCCTTATGGACCAGTCTGGACAGTCCTTGTACATCCAGGTAGTACGAATGGCTGATCGTCTCAGCCTATCACTACGTATGACGTAAATCCTTCCATTCTGTACGGATGGCTGATCATATCAGCCTATAAATCTGTGTTTGTCGACTTTTCGTGGCTTGATGGACCAGTATGGACAGACCTTGGTCCTTCCAGCCAGTACGGATGGCTATCGTATCAGTCTATCAGTACTTATGGGTCTTTTTCATGTACTGATGGGACCAGTCCGGACAGTCCATGGTCCGTTGAGGTATATCTTTCCATTCAGTACCGATAAGGCTGGTCATATCAGCCTATCTGTACGTATGGGTCGATTTTTCATGGCCTGATGGACCAGTATGGACAGTCCTTGGTCCTTGCAGCCAGTACGGATTGCTGATCGTTATAGCCTATCAGTACGTATGGGTCATTTTTCATGTACTTATAGGACCAGTCCGGACAGTCCATGGTCCATTGAGTTAAATCCTTCTATTCAGTACAGATAAGGCTGATCATATCCGCCTATCAGTACGTATGGGTTGATTTTTCATGGGCTTATGGACAAATCTGAACAGTCATTGCTCCTTCCAGGCAGTACGGATGGCTGATCGTATAATCCTATCAGTACGTATGGGTCATTTTTCATGTACGCTTAAGGCTGATCACATCAGCATATCAGTACATATGGGTTGATTTTTCATGGCCTGATGGACCAGTATGGACAGTCCTTGATCCACCCAGGCAGTACGGATGGCTGATCGTATCAGTCTATCAGAACGTATGGGTCATTTTACATTTACTGATGGGACTAGTCCGGACAGTCCATGGTCCGTTGAGTTAAATCCTTCCGTTCATTACGGATAAGGCTGATCATATCAGCATATTAGTACGTATGGGTTGATTTTTCATGGCCTGATGCACCAGCCTGGACAGTCCTTGGTCCTTCCAGTTTGTATGGAAGGCTGATCGTATCAGCCTATCAGTACATATGGGTCATTTTTCATGTACTAATGCGACCAGTCCAGACAGTCCATGGTCCGTCTAGTTAAATCCTTCCATTCAGTACGGTTAAGGCTGATCATATCAGCATATCAGTATGTATGGTTTTATTTTTCATGGCCTGATGGACCAGTCTGGACAGTTCTTGGTCCATCCAGGCAGTAAGGAGGGCTGATCGTATTGGCCTATCATACTGTTTGGGTCATTTTTGATGTACTGATGGGACCAGAATAGACAGTCCATTTTCCGTTGAGTTAAATCCTTCAATTCAGTGCAGATAAGGCTGATCATATCAGCCTATCAGTAAGTGTGGGTTGATTTTTCATCGCCTGATGGACCAGTTTGGAAAGTCCTTGGTCCTTCCAGGCAGTACAGATGGCTGATCGTATTATCTTATCAGTACGTATGGGTCATTTTTAATGTACTAATCGGACCAGTCCGGACAGTCAATGGTCCGTTGAGTTATATCCTTCCATTCAGTACGGATAAGGCTGATCATATCAGCCTATCAGTACGTATGGGTCGATTTTTTATGGCCTGATGGACCAGTCTGGACTGTCCTTGGTCTATCCAGGAAATACGGATGGATGATCGTATCGGCCTATCATAACGTTTGGGTCATTTTTGATGTACTGATGGGACCAGTCTGGACAGGCCATGGTATATTGAGTTAATTCCTTCAATTCAGTGCGGATAAGGCTGATCATATCAGCCTATCAGTAAGTGTGGGTCGATTTTTAATCGCCTGATGGATCCGTCTGGACAGTCTTTGGTTCTTCCAGGCAGTACGAATGGCTGATCGTATTACCTATCAGTACGTATGGGTCATTTTTCATGTACTAATGGGACCAGTCCGGACAGTCCATGGTCCGTTGAGTTATATCCTTCCATTCAGTACGGATAAGGCTGATCATATCAGTTTATCAATACGTATGGGTCGATTTATCATGGCTTGATGGACCAGTCTGGACAGTCCTTGGTCCTTCCAGGCAGTACGGTGGCTGATCGTATTATCCTATCAGTACGTATGGGTAATTTTTTATGTACTGATGGGACCAGTCCGGACAGTCCATGGTCCTTTGAGTTATATCCTTCCATTCAGTACGGATAAGGCTGATCGTATCAGCCTATCAGTACGTATAGGTCGATTTTTGATGTCCTGATGGACCACTCAAGACAGTCCTTGGTCCACCCAGGCGTACGGATGGCTGATCGTATCAGTCAATCAGAACGTATGGGTCAGTTTCCATGTACTAATGGGACCAGTTCAGACAGTCCATGCTCCGTTGAGTAAAATCCATCCATTCAGTACGGATAAGGATGATCATATCAGGCTATCAGTATGTGTGCGTCCATTTTTCATGGCCTGATGTACCAGTCTGGACTGTCCTTGGTCCTTCCAGGCAGTACGGATGGCTGATCTTGTCAGCCTATCAGTACATATCGGTAATTTTTCATGTACTGATGGGACCATTCCATATAGTCCACGGTCCATTAAGTTAAACCCTTCTATTCAGTTCGGATAAGGCTGATCATATCAGCCTATCAGTATGTATGGGTTGTTTTTTCATGGCCTTATGGACTAGTCTGGACAGTCCTTGGTCCTTCCAGGCAGTACGGATGGTTGATCGTATCAGTCTATCAGTATGTATGGGTCATTTTTCATGTACCGATTGGACCAGTTCAGACAGTCCATGGTCCATTGAGTAAAGTCCTTCCATTAAGTACGGATAAGGCTGATCATATCAGCCTATCAGTACATATGGGTCAATTTTTCACGGCCTGATGGACCAGTCTAAACAGTCCTTGGTCCACCCAGGCAGTACGGATGGCTGATTGTATCAGTATATCAGAACGTATGGGTCATTTTACATTCACTGATGGGACTAGTCCGGACAGTCCATGGTCCGTTGAGTTATATCCTTCCATTCAGTACGGATAAGGCTAATCTTATCAGTTTATCAATACGTATAGGTCGATTTTTCCTGGCTTGATGGACCAGTCTGGACAGTCCTTGGTCCATCCAGGCAGTACGGATGGCTGATCGTATTATCCTATCAGTACGTATGGGTAATTTTTTATGTACTGATGGGACCAGTCCGGACAGTCCATGGTCCTTTGAGTTATATCCTTCCATTCAGTACGGATAAGGCTGATCGTATCAGCCTATCAGTACGTATAGGTCAATTTTTCTTGTCCTGATGGACCACTCAAGACAGTCCTTGGTCCACCCAGGCAGTACGGATGGCTAA
This sequence comes from Sinapis alba, assembly GCA_012274485.2. Lineage (NCBI taxonomy): Eukaryota > Viridiplantae > Streptophyta > Magnoliopsida > Brassicales > Brassicaceae > Sinapis > Sinapis alba. The sequence continues at coordinate 42,451 of MU107325.1, forward strand.
TCGTATCAGTCAATCAGAACGTATGGGTCATTTTTTATGTACTAATGGGACCAGTTTGGACAGTCCATGCTCTGTTGAGTAAAATCCATCCATTCAGTACGGATAAGGCAGATCATATCAGGCTATCAGTATGTGTGCGTCCATTTTTCATGGCCTGATGTATCAGTCTCGACTGTTCTTGGTCCTTCCAGGCAGTACGGATGGCTCTTGTCACCCTATCAGTACATATCGGTAATTTTTCATGTACTAATGCGACCAGTACGGACAGTCCATGGTCCGTTGAGTTAAGTCCTTCCATTCAGTACGGTTAAGGATGATCATATCAGCATATCAGTATGTATGGGTTGATTTTTCATGGCCTGATGGACCAGTCTGAACAGTCCTTGGTCCATCCAGGCAGAACAGATGGCTGATCGTGTCACCATATTAGTACGTATGGGTCATTTTTCATGTACTGATGGGACCAGTCCAGACAGTCCATGGTCCATTAAGTTAAACCCTTCCATTCAGTACGGATAAGGCTGATCATATCAGGCTACCAGTACGTGTGCAGTTATTTTTCATGGCCTTATGCACCAGTCTGGACTGTCCTTGGTCCTTACAGGCAGTACGGATGGCTGATGTTGTCAGCCTATCAGTACATATGGGTAATTTTTCATGTACTAATGCGACCAGTCCGGACAGTCCATGGTCCGTTGAGTTAAGTCCTTCATTCAGTACGGTTAAGCCTGATCATATCAGCATATGAGTATGTATGGTTTGAGTTTTCATGGCCTGATGGACCAGTCCGGATAGTCCATGGTCCATTGAGTTATATCTTTCCATTCAGTACAGATAAGGCTGATCATATCAGCCTATCAGTACGTATGGGTTGATTTTTCATGGCCTGATGGACCTGTCTTGACAGTTCTTGGTCCTTCCAAGCAGTACAGAAGGCTATCGTATCAGCCTATCAGTATTTATCGGTCATTTTTCATGTACTGATGGGACCAGTCCAGATAGTCCATGGTCCGTTGAGTTATATCTTTCCATTCAGTACGGATAAGGCTGGTCATATCAGCCTATCAGTACGTATGGGTCGATTTTTCATGGCCTGATGGACCAGTCTGGAAAGTCCTTGGTCCATCCAGGAAGTACGGATGGCTGATCGTATCTGCCTATCATAACGTTTGGGTCTTTTTTGATGTACTGATGGGACCAGTCTGGACAGTCCATGGTCCGTTGAGTTAAATCCTTAAATTCAGTGCGGATAAGGCTGATCATATCAGCCTATCAGTAAGTGTGGGTCGATTTTTCATCGCCTGATAGACCAGTCTGGACAGTCCTTGGTCCTTCCAGGCAGTACGAATGGCTGATCGTATTAGCCTATCAGTACGTATGGGTCATTTTTCATGTAGTAATGGGACCAGTTCGGACAGTCCATGGTCTGTTGAGTTATATCCTTCCATTCAGTACGGATAAGGCTGATCATATCAGCCTATCAATACGTATGGGTCGATTTTTCATGGCTTGATGGACCAGTATGGACAGTCCTTGGTTCTTCCAGACAGTACGGATGGCTAGTTGTATCAGCCTATCAGTACGTATGGGTCATTTTTCATGTACTGATGGGACCAGTCCAGAAAGTCCATGGTCCGTTGAGTTATATCTTTCCATCCAGTACGGATAAGGCTGGTCATATCAACATAGCAGTACGTATGGGTCGATTTTTCATGGCCTGATGGACCAGTCTGGACTGTCCTTGGTCCTTGGTCCTTGCAGGCAGTACGGATGGCTGATTGTATCAGCCTATCAGTACGTATGGGTCATTTTTATGTACTTATGGGACCAGTCCGGACAGTCCATGGTCCATTGAGTTAAATCCTTCCATTCAGTACGGATAAGGCTGATCATATCCGCCTATCAGTACGTATGGGTTGATTTTTCATGGCCTGATGGACCAGTCTGGACAGTCCTTGGTCAATCCAGGCAGTACGGATGGCTGATCGTATCACCATATCAGTACGTATGGGTTATTTTTCATGTTCTGATGGGACCAGTCCAGACAGTCCATGGTCCATTAAGTTAAATCCTTCAATTCAGTGCGGATAAGGCTGATCATATCAGCCTATCAGTAAGTTTGGGTTGATTTTTCATCGACTGATGGACAAGTCTGGACAGTCCTTGGTCCTTCTAGGCAGTACGAATTGCTGATCGTATTAGCCTATCAGTACGAATGGGCCATTTTTCATGTACTGATGGAAACAGTCCGGACAGTCCATGGTCCGCTGAGTTATATCCTTCCATTCAGTACGGATAAGGCTGATCATATCAGCCTATCAATACGTGTGGGTCGATTTTTCATGCTTGATGGACCAGTATGGGCAGTCCTTGGTTCTTTCCATTCAGTACGGATAAGGCTGATCATATCAGCCTATCAGTACGTATGGGTCTATTTTCATGGCCTGATGGACCAGACTTGACAGTTCTTGGTCCTTCCAGGCAGTACAGAACGCTATTGTATCAGCCTATCAATACTTATGGGTCATTTTTCATGTACTGATGGGACCAGTCCGGATAGTCCATGGTCCGTTGAGTTATATCTTTCCATTCATTACGGATAAGGCTGGTCATATCAACCTAGCAGTACGTATGGGTTGATTTTTCATGGCCTGATGGACCAGTCTGGACTGTCTTTGGTCCTTGCAGGCAGTACGGATGGCTGATTGTATCAGCCTATCAGTACGTATGGGTCATTTTTCATGTACTTATGGGACCAGTCCGGACAGTCCATGGTCCATTGAGTTAAATCCTTCCATTCAGTACGCATAAGACTGATCATATCCGCCTATCAGTACGTATGGGTTGATATTTCATGGGCTTATGAACAAATCTGGACAGTCCTTGTTCCTTCCAGGCAGTACGGATGGCTGATCGTATTATCCTATCAGTACGTATGGGTCATTTTTTCATGTACTGATGCGACTAGTCCGTACAGTCCAGGGTCCATTGAGTTAAATCCTTTAATTCAGTACAGTCAAGGCTCAACATATCAGCATATCAGTATGTATGGGTTGATTTTTTTCATGGCCTGATGGACCAGTCTGGATAGTCCTGGGTCAATCCAGGCAGCACGGATGGCTGATCGGATCACCATATCAGTACGTATGGGTCATTTTTCATGTTCTGATGGGACCAGTCCAGACAGTCCATGGTCCATTAAGTTAAATCCTTCAATTCAGTGCAGATAAGGCTGATCATATCAGCCTATCAGTAAGTGTGGGTTGATTTTTCATCGACTGATGGACCAGTCTGGACAGTCCTTGGTCCTTCTAGGCAGTAGGAATGGCTGATCGTATTAGCCGATCAGTACGAATGGGTCATTTTTCATGTACTGATGGAACCAGTCCAGACAGTCCATGGTCCATTGAGTTATATCCTTCCATTCAGTACGGATAAAGCTGATCATATGAGCCTATCAGGAAGTATTGGTGGATTTTTCATCGCCTGATGGACCAGTCTGGACAGTCATTTGTCCTTCCAGGCAGTACGAATGGCTGATCGTATTAGCCTATCAGTACGTAAGGGTAATTTTTCATGTACTGATGGGACCAGTCCGGACAGTCCATGGTCCGTTGAGTTATATCCTTCCCTTTAGTACGGATAAGGCTGATCATATCAGCCTATCAGTATGTATGGGTCGATTTTTCATGGCTTGATGGACCAGTTTGGACAGTCCTTGGTCCTTCCACGCAGTACAGATGGCTGATCGTATTAGCCTACCAGTACGCGTGGGTCATTTTTAATGTACCGATGGGACCAGTTCGGAGAGTCCATCCTCCGTTGAGTAAAATCCTTCCATTCAGTACATATAAGGTTGATCATATCAGGCTATCAGTACGCGTGCGGTTATTTTTCATGGCCTGATGCACCAATGTGGACTGTCCTTGGTCCTTCCAGGCAGTACGGATGGCTGATCTTGTCAGCCTATCAGTACATATGGGTAATTTTTCATGTACTAATGCGACCAGTCCGGACAGTCCATGGTCCGTTGAGTTAAGTCCTTCCATTCAGTACGGTTAAGGCTGATCATATCAGCATATCAGTATGTATGGTTTGATTTTTCATGGCCTGANTCCAGGCAGTACGGATGGCTGATCTTGTCAGCCTATCAGTACATATGGGTAATTTTTCATGTACTAATGCGACCAGTCCGGACAGTCCATGGTCCGTTGAGTTAAGTCCTTCCATTCAGTACGGTTAAGGCTGATCATATCAGCATATCAGTATGTATGGTTTGATTTTTCATGGCCTGATGGACCAGTCCGGATAGTCGATGGTCCGTTGAGTTATATCTTTCCATTCAGTACGGATAAGGCTGATCATATCAGCCTATCAGTACGTATGGGTCAATTTTTCATGGCCTGATGGACCAGCCTTGACAGTTCTTGGTCCTTCCAGGCAGTACAGAAGGCTATTGTATCAGCCTATTAGTACTTATGGGTCATTTTTCATGCACTGATGGGACCAGTCTGGATAGTCCATGGTCCGTTGAGTTATATCTTTCTATTCAGTACAGATAAGGCTGGTCATATCAACCCATCAGTACGTATGGGTCGATTTTTCATGGCCTGATGGACCAGTCTGGACTGTCCTTGGTCCTTCCAGGCAGTACAGATGGCTGATCGTATTAGCCTACCAGAACGCATGGGTCATTTTTAATGTACTGATCGGACCTGTCCGGACATTCCATGGTCCGTTGAGTTATATCCTTCCACTCAGTACATATAAGGTTGATCATATCAGCCTATCAGTACATATGGGTCGATTTTTCATGCCCTGATGGACCAGTCTGAGGAGTCCTTGGTCCATCCAGGCAATACGGATGGATGATTATATCGGCCTATCAGTATGTATGGGTCATTTTTTCATGTACTGATGGGACTAGTCTTGACAGTCCATGGTCCGTTGAGTTAAATCCTTCCATTCATTACGGATAAGGCTGATCATATCAGCATATCAATACGTATTGGTTGATTTTTCATGGCCTGATGCACTAGTCTCCACATTCCTTGGTCCTTCCAGGCAGTATGGATGGCTGCTCGTATGAGCCTATCAGTACATATGGGTTATTTTTCATGTACTAATGGGACCAGTCCGGACAGTCCATGATCCGTTGAGTTAAATCCTTTAATTCAGTACGGTTAAGGCTGATAATATCAACATATCAGTATGTATGGTTTTATTTTTCATCGCCTAATGGGCCAGTCTGGACAGTCCTTGGTCCATCCAGGCAATACGGATGGATGATCGTATCGGCCTATCATAATGTTTGGGTCATTTATGATGTACTGATGGGACCAGTCTGGACAGTCCATTTTCCGTTGAGTTAAATCCTTTAATTCAGTGCGGATAAGGCTGATCATATCAGCCTATCAGTAAGTGTGGGTCGATTTTTCATCGCCTGATGGACCAGTCTGGACAGTCCTTGGTCCTTCCAGGCAGTACGAATGGCGGATCGTTTTAGCCTATCAGTACGTATGGGTCATTTTTCATGTACTAATGGGACCAGTCCGGACAGCCCATGGTCTGTTGAGTTATATCCTTCCATTCAGTACGGATAAGGCTGATCATATAAGCTTATCAGTACGTATGGGTCAATTTTTCATGGCCTGTTGGACCAGTCTGGGCAGCTCTTAGTCCTTCCAGGCAGTATGGATGGCTGATCGTATCAGCCTATCAGTACATATGGGTCATTTTTCATGTACTGACGGGACCAGTCTGGACAGTCCATGGTCCATTGAGTTATATCCTTCCATTCAGTACATATAAGGTTGATCATATCAGCCTATCAGTACGTATGGGTCGATTTTTCATACCCTGATGGACCAGTCTGGACAGTCCTTGGTCCATCCAGGCAATACAGATGGATGATCGTATCGGCCTATCAGTATGTATGGGTCATTTTTCATGTACTGATGCGACTAGTCCGGACAGTCCAGGGTCCATTGAGTTAAATCCTTTAATTCAGTACGGTCAAGGCTGATCATATCAGCATATCAGTATGTATGGGTTGATTTTTCATGGCCTGATGGACCAGTCTGGACAGTCCTTGGTCAATCCAGGCAGTACGGATGGCTGATCGTATCACCATATCAGTACGTATGGGTCATTTTTCAAGTTCTGATGGGACCAGTCTAGACAGTCCATGGTCCATTAAGTTAAATCCTTCAATTCAGTGTGGATAAGGCTGATCATATCAGCCTATCAGTA
>MU107326.1:0-55982 GCA_012274485.2 Sinapis alba
GTTGCCATGCTATATCCAAAATATCTAAAAGAAGGTATGTTTGGTGAAAATATATCTCCTGCGAAACCATCATTTGATTGCAAAAGTTTCCTTTTATATTTAATCAAAAATATATAATATAGCATAGTTATTTTAAAAATGTTAAGAGAAATACCTTTAAAGTTGAAACTAAAAAAAAATCCACCCCATTCTTATATATGTTTGATTATGTTAATCGTTAATCTAATCACATTGGATAACGACATGCATGCTTTCTGCACCACTGTCACACCAAAACTGAAGTCGGATATATATAAAAAACATAAGAAAAGCACTCGAAAGGCAGAGCTAGCTACACCAGCTTGAATTTGTATTCTATTGAGTCTTAACCATTAAGCGATATTTGTGGTCTTACATAGACTTAAGTGGGTAGATATGCTACTAATGTAAGGTAGTTTAATGGCATGTGTAATGTATGGATCGTTTAAAATGTATATAGGTATATGGATAAGTTTGCTTAGGTTTGTTTAGGCTCGTGTCTTAATATGGGATTCAAGACAAAAGTTGTAATAAATGCGATATGAGGATTCAAATCCAAGCACTAATGTCAAACCCTAGTTTGAAAGTAACTTCAGATTCACAGTCGTTAACTAGGGTTTATTTATAATCTTAGTAGATGTATACATTTATAGGAAAATGAAAATGATGTAATACAAAGTGCGAAAAAGATGCGCATATGGCATGGTGTAGATTCCTTTTCTCATATGCTTTTGAGGTGGGATATGCGATTTATTTGTCCTTTTAATTATATAATACTCCCAACTATCGTTTATTTGATTAAAACTAATCCGAATTAATTATCACTAAAGCAAAATGATTAAAAGAATTAAATGTCATGTTTATCCCAACATATGCCTTCCTTGTTTCCCGTACTTCCAACTCTCTCAGTGCTTTGCATAACAGATAGACAAGTGGGTAGAGAGATTCCATACGTTTGTGATTTCTTTAAATTAATCAAAAGTTTATCTAGCAACTAATCAATACATTCGTACTGTAATTATCTTATTATATTCTTTAAATTAATCAAAAGTTTATCTAGCAACTAATAAACTTATTCAGAAAGAGTATTTTGAGGCAAGTGTTGCAGGAATGGACAACTCATGCATCTTAAAATATCCATAATATGATGATATGCAAGAATGGCTGAAATTGACCAGCAGTGACCCTAAGGTACGCCACCATTTAAGGATTGTTTTAAATGTAATTAATCATGGTAAGTTTTTTTTTAACTAGGTAATTAATTCTCAACTATTTTTTGCTGTGAAACATCGTTGACCACAGTAAAGCTTCAAGCTAAACAAAACATCAACCAAACAAGTGTTATCTACTTTGTGGTGACTAAGTTAATATTCTAACATTGGTTTATATGATAGTTATATAAACATTTAAGGTTAAATAAAGAAAAATAAAACAAAGAAAAAGAACGTACTAAAATTGATAAGTCACGTGGATCCCCATCGTCCGCTTGTATATAACATTATTCAGAGCTGTATTCTCGTACAAAATAACAAAAGATGTATTAGCTTTAAGCACATGATAACAACTAGTGTTCATCAAATAACCAAATTAATTTTAAAAATTAATTGTTTACTTAACTACAATGTGAAAGCAAGCATCGTGCCCCGGCGGCTTCATTGTCTCTAGCGCATAGAAATATTGTCAGAATAAAAAGAAGCTGTCTTAGATCCAGCAACACTGGAGTGGCTTTGTTTGAATTCTATGTGTATTTTTTTCTGGACCTTCAATGCGATCTGTTACCTTCATATAATAACAAATATGATTTCCAAGGTCATTCCGCCGAGGAAAAAAATTAATGCAAATATGGGATTAAATTTTAGATTCATAACGTTTATGGTTAATAAAAGAAAAAAGATTTGATTTACAAGGTCAGATGGAACAATAAACAAAAAGGTGAAGAGCGAACCACTCGAAAGAGAGAACCATTCACGTCATGGTCAGCTGAACATCAAATAAACAAATAGTAAAGGGGCTGGCGTAGTTACCTATCAAACTATGTGGGCCGTAGCCTTTTGCTTTCGTGCAGGACATTAAGGCCCAAAATATGAGCCGATTGCAAGATAAACAAACGATTTCATCAGGCTGATGAGCTCTTTCCTATGCACAAACAGCTTGATTAGTTTCTAAGATTTGTCAACCAAAATAATTTCATGCAAAATACATGTCTGAGCAGCTAACCAATAAATATAAAAGTGCTTTCAAACTAGAAAATTCTATTTTAGTTGACTTTTCTCGTAAAATAAAATATTTTGCAATTGTTTGTACAAAATTCATGTAAAAAGATGATAAAAAATCTTTAAATCATGTAACTCATTAAAAGGGAAGAAAATTGTCATTCCATCAATGCTAACCCATTCAGACATAAGTTATTAAATATATTCTAAATAAGTAAATATTAGCTATTCTCACGAAATTTCCGACAGAATAAAAATTCGTTATTTAAAAAAAAAAATCAAAAGTATACCAAAGAACATCAGTATATGATATTTTCAGTATTTTTTAGAAATTTCTGAACAAATACCGATGAATGTCCATTTGTTGAGAATTTTTGAATTTTTTTTGATGAGTTATCAAAGAAATTATATATTCGTTAAGTAACTGTTGTAATTGATTACAAAATCATTTTTTGTTGAAAATTATAATGATATTTTTATAAATATTTGAAAAAACTTAAATATTATATGGAAAAATTATGGTAACATATTGATGATTAAGAAGGGTTATTTTACATTTGAGTTCAATCTAGAGTCATTTTTGTAAAAACTCCTAGTATATTATTATAAACAAACAACTTAATTATCATCTGATCTAAAACTCATGAATTTGGCAGCATATATCGTGGACAGTGCCTAATAATCCAAGTGAGTCAGGTATATGTTCTTTTATTTTAGTGAAATGTTTGGAATCTGTCATCATGATAAGTTATTTATTCCCGTTAATTGATTTGGTCCCTAAAGTATGCTTCCAAAGTAACTAGGAAATAAATTAGCGAGGTTGAGGAGGAGTCACGTCCGGATGATGTATATTTTTTTTTTGTTTCTGTTAGTGAATTATAATAAAGGAATAAATTAAAAAGCGAATAAAATAGTGCAAATACAACCCACCCTTTTTAACAATTCTGTTATTGTATATGTAGTTAATCTAGAAGGTCAACTAAGCGATTAGATGACTAGAAGATGATCGTGATCAAGTTCAATAATAAACTGTGAAAATGGGAATGATTCATCTTAACGTCGTTTTCATTAAAAAATAACGGAGAAGAAATTTATTGAATCTTTCTAATGGCAAAAAAAGTATTGTTATCAAAGTTACAAAAAGAATATATATATCGTCAGACTTAATTGCTATGTCATTTTGAAGGGTTTCCTTTTGCAATGAAGATATAACCTACTTCCATACCTCCATTTTATTTTTCTGAATTATTTCACAAAAATATATTTTTTTTTGTTTTTGTTTTATAAAAATTGTAAACTTAAAAATCAATAAATCTTCTTAAATTATTATTGGTTAAAATTATTTAAAATTAAAAATACAGAAAACAATATATTTTATAGTAATTTTAATGTGTTTTTTAATATATTGTAAAAATACTTTAAAATCTATTTTGTAGAACAAAAAAAATGTGAATTTACTATTATAAAAACTAACGTGATAGTAATAAATATGAATTTTCTTTTGTTTAAATAGTAAATAGAGTAAATATTGGATAAATGATTTTTTTGTGATAGAATAATATATATTTTAACTTTGTTATTTGCGCTAAATATGTGACAGAAGAAAAAACACTTATGTGTGTATGTATATATTAATATTATTTTTAATTATGAATTTATTAATTTTACAAAAATTTAATTTAAACTTTTAAAATAAATATTTTTAAACCAAAAATTTGTTTTGAATATTCTGTAAAAAATTAATAACCTCACAATTAAACAATATTATTAATATATATATATATATATATTAAAAACTTTATGGTAGAACCTTCTATTGGAAGTGCTCTTAGAAAGCTAGTGAAATTTCAGTATTTTCAAAATCCAGCTAGTTTGTTTAATATTTTAGGTTTTACAGTTTTGTTGTATTTGTATTATAGTTTGGTTTCAAAAACATAATTTATTGGTTTTTATTTTAAAGTTTTATCTTTCATAAAAATTTCAGGTTTCTATCTACTTTATCCGACTTAGACGTATCATTTTGAGACAAAAAAGTTTACACAAAAAAACTATATATATATATACTAAAACTGAAAATATTACAGTAAGTTATAGGTGTTCCAAAAAAAAAATTACAGTAAGTTATATTATTACAGCACCATCACTTATTTAATACTACAAGGAATCAGTTGGGAAATACGAATACTAAACGTCTAAAACACTAGTATATAACAAAACATTGATTATTTTATATTACAATGGCCAACTAGTTGAGAAATATATAGCCAAAAATAGTATTTTACACACCCTTCAAAATACATATCTATTTATTCTATTATACGACGGAGATACAGTAATTTCGAAACACGACACGCAGTTTCAAACACCAAGGAGTTGTAAAACGATAAGCATTTCTAAGCACCACGTGCCAGGTCCCTGTCACGTTCCAAAAACCGAATACACTCCTCCCTGACTTTGCAAAGCGACTGGTGCGCCGAACCACCACCATCGATGCTCAACGACATCTCTGCCTTGTCTCTCAGCTCCTTCACTCTCCTTCTCATCTCTTTACCTTCCTCTTCCGCCATAACCTTCCTCACAATCGCCTCAATATCCGATCTAGTAATTGCCTCTTTCAAATCATCAGCTCTAATGGCGATTCCTAGTTCGTCGCTGAGCAACGCCGCGTTCATATTCTGCTCTGCGAAAAGCGGCCACGCGATCATCGGCACGCCGCTTACCACGCCTTCTAGCGTTGAGTTCCAGCCACAATGTGTCAAAAACCCACCAACGGCCTTATGAGCCAAAGCTTCGGCTTGTGGGGCCCATGATGGGACCACGAGGCCTCTATCGCAAGTACGAGTCACGAACCCTTCCGGTAAGTATTCCGGCGTGCTGTCTTTGGTTCCGCCTCCGTTAGCCGAGAAATAATCGCTGCAAGAAGAACCGTCGACCGGGGGTCGAACCACCCAGACGAACCGTTGCTGGCTCTGCTCAAGCCCCCAAGCCAGTTCGGTTAGCTGTTTAGCCGTTAGAGAACCGCCACTCCCGAAGGAGATGTAGAGAACCGATTCATCTGGCTGTTCACTTAACCAATCCAAAACCGGGTGATTGGTTTCCGATGTTTCTACCGGTCTGCATAATGGACCGACAGGGTAAACCGGTGCACGAGCGATCCGACCCAGAAGTTTTGGGTCTTGAAGGGATTTCAATGATTTAGGCTCCATTTCATCCCATGTATTCACCAAAATGCCATCTGCTTCTGGGTAATCCAGACAGTGACGTACAAAATCCTGGTACAGCGGTTCATCCGGAACCAGGTATGCGTCCATGGTATCTTCGAATCGAACCGGTTCACATCCCGGTATTTCAAGCGGTTTTCTTTGAACCGTGTGCTCTTCTTTGACATCTTTGTCCAAAGTTGGATAATACATAGCAACACCAAGATAACGTGCGTTGGAAGCAATCAACACATACGTCAACATATTGAACTCCGATGCTAGAGATAAAGCATCTGTGCCGAACAAGTCGATGATCAGAGCCGTTGGCTTTTGATTCATCTCAGCGATCTTGGATCGAAGGGCTGGAACAGTTTCACGCATGATGATTCCTATCTTGGTCACCACGTGATCTGAGGGGTTCACTAGATGAGAAATGTCCGGCGAAGGAAGGTTGACGACGTCCACGCCGGTCGAGTTTAAGAACTTGGACTGAGCGGAGGCTGCGTCGGTTTCGAGGACGAAGAGGGTGACGTGGAAGCCGTGGTTAGCGGAGAGACGTTTAGCGAGCTCGATCACCGGGATGAGGTGGCCCATTCCGGGACTTGAAAACATGGCGGCGTGTGGTTTTGTGATTTGCATTTGTACCTTTTTTTTTTTTTCTTGACTATTTTAGTTTCAGATTTCAGAGGATTTGTGATGAGTTTGATTGATTACCAAAATCTGTAATGGTTCCCCTATCCCAGTGATCCCTTATATATAAAATAAAATAGATGCATTACAACATTTTATCTATACATTATCATTAAAATACATCTCAAAGTCTATAGAAAATTATGTTAGTTCATCAAATATAATTAATATTTTCTTCTTTTCTTAAATAAATACTATAGGATTACTTAATATGATTAATATATATATATATATGGAAATTAATGATTTAAATAGTAAAGATTTGATAATAATTTGTGTATCTTTTATATAATTTATGTTTAATTTATATTATTTGCAAAAAATAAACAATAATATTAATTGTATAATAAAATTTTATATTTTTTCTTATATGTTTTAAATTGAAATTTTGAAAATGACTACAAATTACTAAGACTGTTAAAAGTTTCATATTAAAAAACTTATGATCAATATTTTTATTATAAAAAGATATAATGATATAAATGGTCATAAAAATATATGAGTAAAAAATCTTATTTAATAGATATTCAAAATAATGTATATATAATAAAGTATATACCACATAAATATATATAAATATTTTATTTTGAAAATTTGTATTGAAAACTTAAAATTTTAATTTCAAAACTTACAGTGAATTTCAAGAATGATTATAAATTAATAAAATATTAAAAGTTATACATTAAAAAATTTGTTATCACGTATTTATAATTTTTGTTATAAGAAGATATAGATAATTATAAAATCATATGATTAAAATGTTTTATTTAATAAATATGTATATGTAAATATATTATAAATCTAATATATATTTATTATTTTTTTAGTTTTATAATATATAAAACATAAAATAAATAATAATATATAAAAATAATTTTATATACAATTCTCATTTCGTACAAGGCACAGATCTTATAATAGTACACTTATAGTAGTTTGAATTAGTGAACCACTTCATTAGTGTTGAAGTTTCTACCGCATATTCGGTTAGTGTGTGAGGTGTATCTTTTGTTTTTATCAAACTACGATCTTAATTAATTCATAAAGATGCAATTATCTACGAATACATTGAATGACACTAGTATTAATCTATATATTATACTTGCCTCCTTCCATTAAAAAAATGAAAAATTGTTTGACAGAGATAATTTTGTATTCCTTCACATCATTTTCAGAGGTATTTAAGAATTGTTATTTTGTCTTATAATAATTGATATTCTCACACTTTTACATAAAAAATAATGTTATTTAAAATTTAGGATCAATTAAAAAATACTGTATTTTTTATTAATTAAGATAATTTTGTTTAATGTTATTTTATGTAATTAAGATGAATTTCATAAAATTTATATTTTTAATTTTCTAGTTTAAAAACTTTAAACATCACTTTAAATAATATGAAAATGTATATTTTAAATGCATTTATTGAGAATCAAACATCACATATACTCTATTGTGATAAAAATATTTAATAAATTATGTATTTTGTCAGCATGTGCTGGTACAATCTTCTTACAAATACTTATTAATTTATATATATTAATTAAAAAATCAATATAATAATGTATAACAATTTTTTTTGTCAAAATATATATTCTTATTATTATAATAAGTTGAAATTTTTAATTCACTCACATATAAGAAATATTGTAGAAAATATTTATATAGATTTTTTTTGCTTGATTAATATTTAACTAAAAATTGTTTTATATGATAAGTTTTTAATTTTTTTATCATAGAACATACTATTTACAGATAATAAACACAATATATATAAAACTATCTTATTTTGAAAAATATTTTTTTATTTTAAAAATTTATTATTTTAATTTTGAATTAATTATCTAATATATCATATAAATTTTTTTATTAAAGAATAATGACATTAATTGCTCTAACTTTCAACGTAAAAATTAAGAGGTGGGAAAATCATATAGCAAATACTATTATATATAATATATTATATTATCTACCCTTATCAAAACATTATATAACTTTAATATTATGAAAAGGTTAATATTAGGCAAAAATTTGAATACCATTATAGTTTTGTTATATTGTTATTATTATATTTTTAAATATATTGCAGAATGAAATTAAGTCCAACTTCTGTTTTGTAAAATAAAATTGTTGAGAAAAAACTGTAACACCGTAAAATAATTCTACTATTTCATAAATCAAAAGATTTATTACTATATACTACTAATTGTATTTTCTTGATACTCGACTAATGTGTTAAATTTGATTATAAAGCCATTAGCATTGGTTCAATTCTAAATGGGTTTCTTTATATTAAAATAATATAAAAGGAAAAAAGAAAAAAAATGAGAGAAACACAAATATTATTCTTTTTTGAATCTTACAAAGATCGTCTTTTAAATAATAAATTTTGTTAGAATAGTAAGAACCGTCTTTTAATTTTAACTAAAAAAAAATAAAAGACAATTTTTAAATATTTTAGTTAAAGTTAAGAAATAGCTAAAATTAAGAATCCCATCTTAAAAACCGTGCAATAATTATGGTCTAATTCAATGTTATTTGTTAGTTTATTATAGTTGCTATTTTTAATCATTACTTTTTTGATTGAGCGACTCTAATGGGTCTCAACACTCAACAGATGCTGTGTCCTAAAGATTGCCTAACACCAACCCTAATAGTTTTCAACTTGAATTTGTATTTATATAAATTATTATTTAATTGTAAGAAATTTAAAGTTACGAGAAATTTAACTGAAAATTTCTAAATAAATATATTTTTGGTTAAGTTCCCGTAACTTTTAAATACTCACAACTATATATATAAATAACTTTAGATATGTAACTTGGGAAATCCTTATTGGGGTTGCTGTAATATAAAATGGCTTTGTCTGTGTAAATAATTTTCTTCTTTAACTGATTGAGCAGAGTGCAGTGCACGATGGTCACTGGTTGACCATATCCAGCAGATCTGGAGGTAAAGACTGTCGGAGTCTTTATTTTAACTTTTATTATATACTATTCCACTCATAACACACAGTTTTAATTACAATCGAGACGGATAAAATTCATAAATCTGTTACGTTTATGAGAAATTAATATGAACCCATACAAATCTGGATTTTTAATTAAAACTGTAACATGAACCCATGCAACTTGATTTTCTTTTTCTCTTCTAAAAATAGGCACTGTATATATATATGTTTAATAGGACAAAAACTGAGATATATGTTTGTCTGTATTTTGCATACTATAAAAATACAAATAGATCATTGGTTCCTGGCAAGATCTAGCTACCACTACATTTTTTTCTTTTTTGGTATAAAGCTACCACTACATTTGTCCTGCATAATATATATTATTATATTATCATTTATGTGTTTGAGCAAAACTATTTGAGAATTCTATAGAAAAATCACCATTTAGTCACCACGCGTTCGAACTTGAAGATATTGGCGGATATATCACATGTTTAATATCATATTTA
The DNA here is from genome assembly GCA_012274485.2 of Sinapis alba. Taxonomy (NCBI): domain Eukaryota; kingdom Viridiplantae; phylum Streptophyta; class Magnoliopsida; order Brassicales; family Brassicaceae; genus Sinapis; species Sinapis alba. The sequence continues at coordinate 9,584 of MU107326.1, forward strand.
CATTAGCTAGTAATTAATATCATACATATTTCTGCCTGTTACGAAGAAACTTGTATATACATCCCATCGAATAACGGAGAAGAAGATAAAACATTAGGCCATATATGTGTTAGGTTCTATGTTGAAAGTACATAAACACCACACAACCATTTACATGTCTTGCGAACCTAAGTACCTACCTACTTTCTTCATTATTTATATATGGATTATCATGTATTTGATTGCTGGTAGCAAAATTTGTCACATTATCTAGTTGGTCCGATCTCCTGCTTTAGTCATTGAGCAAGCTAACATATTATAGTATATTAAAATAAAGTGTTGGCAATTTTAATAAAAAAAAAATCATCAAATTAATTAGAAAAATTCTATTAGATAGTCTTTTTAATTTGTTTTCACAAAAATAGTTCTTAAAGAAGAAAATAATTAAAATAAGTTTTATTAAAGGCTAAAAAATGCATTTATATGCATTTATACTCATAGAATTTTAAACTTAGGGTTTAGGGTTAAAATGTGAGTTTGAGGATGAAGTTTCAATTTTTTTTAAAAAAAAATATTCAAAATTAAAAAAAAAATTATTTTGATTATTTTATTTTTTAAGGGTTATTTTTGTGACAAAAACTTAAAAATTGTTATTTGAGAGAATTGCCCAACTAATTATCTTCCACAATTTCTCATATTGCTATTTTAGTTCAAGATATTATCACTCCCTCAAGATGCCCAAATGATCCGGTGGACTGTAGATGCCATAAAATGTGTTCATTCAAAGCACATTGTATATTGGCGGTTAGAGAAAATCACCAACTAATCCAAAATTATAATTGGACCACTTGTTGAAAATTTCCGCTTATGATATAGTTCTGTTACCAATATCTTGTTTTTTTCTCCTGCTATCTCCGTCACTACGTAATATATTCCCCCGTGACCTCACATAACAAAAAAAATAAATGATCAAATTGCTAAGTCAAGACACTAAAACAAAGTTGAATGACTCCATGCAATATGGTTAAAAAGTAAACTCCAAGGAAGGAGATCGTCAAATTAATCATAAATTAAGACCGGAGGTGGAACTTACTGCTTATTTATAAACTTCTAACCAAATATATATATTTTTATATTTATTTCTAACCAAATATATATATATTTGGCACATATTGTGTAACTTCTAACCAAATGTATATATTTTACTTTCTTCTCACGATATCTCTAACGAAACAAAATATATAATTTGTTAAATGGTAAGTCAAGGCGATATATCTCGTGCTTACGTAAATAGTGCACCTAAATCATATCAGTGATTTGTTATATAAGAGGGGTCCGACTTCGGCTCTGATAAGATATGGTCCTCTTAATTAAACTATACTTGTAGTCTTTTTGACATGATTGAATAATTGATCTTAGTATTTGAATATTTGGCCCGACCGTCGTTAGCAAACATTACGCAACTTAAATATATTGCAAGGAGGCGGTCCAATTAATCTATTACGCGGTCCAATCAATTTATCACCTGCTACGATAATAGGTAACTGTTTTTTTGGAGAAATTAAAATAGGTTCAAATTAACAACCCAACTATATAACAATTTTTTTTAGTCCTTACCTTAAATTTTGTAACAAAACTAAAAACCAGATATAGTAACGGATTTAATATGGTTAAGTTTTAGCCTATTTATTTTTTATATAAACTTTTATACAATAAGTTTAAACTGTTTTTTTTTTCTGCATGTATACACGTGTAATATCGATTGAACTTTGATATAAAAAATAACGTAAACTGGAGTTTGGATCATAGTCTAAAACTATCATGTAACTGAAAAAATCGTATATTACGTATTTACTCATGAACATTACGCTAAACTTACTATTCCCTCTATTCCATTAAAATAGAAGTTTTAGAAAAAAAATATTTCATAAAGATAAATTTTTATATTTTCTGTGGAAAATTCTACATTTTTTTTTAAATAGACTTTATTGAATTACTAAAGGAGTCTGACACTCTGAATAGAAAGAATACTGAAGCCCATCCTACTATTTGAGCACGGCTCAATTATAATTTCATCTAGGCCCAATTGATTGTGTCTTGGCCCAGTTTAATGTTTCGACTTTCCAGCGTGAGTACGTGACTGTCAACGCCTGGTGTTTGGAGCTTTGATCTTCGTCTTCTTCTGTATCTAACGACTAGTGGTCACTCATTCTATTCTTCTATACCCCTGGGAAAAACCCTAGGTCGCTAAAAAATGATGAACCTCTCGAGATCCGTCGCATTGATCTCATTATTTCTTCTTCCACTGCTTAGCTTCTCTTTCTCCGTCGACAATCCGACGGGTCGACGCGTTCTGGTTCTTCTCGAGGATCTATCACTTAAATCCTCTCATTCTATCTTCTTCAACACTCTCAGATCGCGTGGATTTGATCTCGATTTCAAGCTAGCTGAAGATTCCAACCTCGCGCTTCAACGATACGGCCAGTACTTGTACGACGGGCTCATCATCTTCGCCCCGTCGACAGAGCGTAAGAGATCTTCGATCCCTGATAGCTAGCTCTTTGTATATGTATTTGATGAAGCGATCCTTGTGTATAGGGTTTGGAGGATCATTGGATTCGAAATCCATAGCTGATTTCGTTGATTCCGGTCGTGACGTGGTCTTATCGGCGGATACATCTGCGTCTGATCTGATCCGCGGAATTGCCACAGAGTGTGGGGTTGATTTCGATGAGGTTCGTTCCTCTCTCATTACACTTTGAATTGCCACAGAGTGTTGTTGGTTGATTTTGATTTGTTAGCTATTTTGTCTCCTTAGGACTCCTCAGCTATGGTTATTGATCATTCCAGCTTCTCCGTCTCTGGTGTTGACGGCGACCACACTTTGATTGCTGCAGACGATTTAGTTAAATCCGATGTCATTCTAGGAAAAAACAAGCTTGAGGTAACTAATACTCATAAGTGTCTTGAATGCTTTTGGTTTCAAGATAATGTATGTAAAAATATTGGGATGTTAAGGGCTTATGAGTAGAGAGACACTTCGAGTTCATTATGTGTTTTGGTATTTGGATAACAGGCTCCTGTGCTCTTCAGAGGGGTTGCACATTCATTAAACCCTACCAACAATCTGGTGAGTCCAAGAAATGATGTCTATTAAGTATAATATTAATGTTTATTCTTATGAATGAATATGCATTGATGTGAGCATTAACTTTTGTCAATTCATCCTCCTACTCCATTGCTAGGTTTTGAAGGTTCTTTCTGCTTCTCCCTCAGCTTATTCTGCTAACCCTAGCTCGAAGTTGTCAAGTCCCCCCCAGCTCACTGGGTCTGCTATCTCGCTAGTGTCGGTCATGCAGGTTTGTCTCTCTCTCCTGTAACCATAAACTGTATATGCACCCTTGAATAATTCGATGTTCCTGTGAAGTCTCAACGATCGTGTTCCTGGCTGTACTCAGCTCTACACATGAACAGATTATTTTCATTCATTGCCTTGAGCTCACAGGTTTTGATGTCTATTTTAAAACTGCAGGCCAGGAACAATGCTAGGGTTGTGATCTCAGGCTCGTTGCAGATGTTTAGCGACAAGTGAGTAGATTTTTAATGGTATCTCTCTGGCTATTCATGCATATGGATGTTTCGGATTCAGAGATTTTGTTTGCATGCGGCAGGTTATTCAGATCTGGTGTCCAGAAAGCTGGGAGTCCAAACAAGTAAGTAGGCACATATTTCATCAAGTGAAACTTCTGGTGCACATGATCTGCACCTACGAAGAATTAAGGATCTTTAGTTTGCAAATGATAGATGTTATGCTTCGTTTTGAAAGAAGATTAACTGATCGTATGTAAAACTTTGCCAGATATGAAAAATCTGGCAACGAACAGTTCGTGACTGAACTAAGCAAATGGGTCTTCCACGAAAGAGGCCATCTGAAGGTATATGCAGAGTTTTTGTCATTTGTTTTTGCTCTTTCCTCTAAACCTTGGTAGCTAGAGATCTGTTTGACGTTTTTACCTTCATGGGTACGTTCCTCACCTAGCTTATATATCCAGGCTGGTAGTCTTGTACACCATAGGGTTGGAGAAACAGATGAGCCAGCAATATATAGGATAAAGGATGACCTGGTATGGTTTCTGACTTTCTTCTACATCTTCTGACTCACCCAAAATTTTCTGTCCTTGGGTGATAATTGCCTTTTAAGTTTAGTGGGTATCTGCGGGAAGCTTTTAATGTGGCTATTTTGATGGCAGGAATTTGCTGTGGAGATACTCGAGTGGTCAGGGAAGAGCTGGGAACCGTATGTAGCTGATGATGTGCAGGTTCAGTTTTACATGATGAGCCCATATGTTCTGAAAACCTTGTCAACAGACAAGAAGGTGACTTATTTCTGAGCTCCAAAACAGAGTCTTCTCTTCTTATTTTTATTTTTATTCTTTTGTTGTTGTTAGGACTTTAAGTTTATTCCATGTTTAGAAGTTGCAACTCAGCTTGCTTGGTGTTGCCTACTTTTGCAGGGTCTATTTCATACATCATTCAAGGTTCCTGATGTGTATGGGGTATTCCAGTTTAAGGTTGAATATGAAAAGCTCGGCTACACTACATTATCTCTTTCAAAGCAGGTGAGTAACCATATCTTTATAAACTGACTTTCTAGACAAAAGGCATGTTGACGTAAAAAATAATAATGCCGACATATGCAGATTCCTGTGAGGCCTTACAGACATAATGAGTATGAGAGATTTATCCCAACTGCGTATCCTTATTATGGAGCCTGCTTTACCACTGTAAACAAATCCATACTTGTCTTTTTCTTTTTTTCTCTCACACACAACTGATAAAGGAGCTAAAAGATAACCTTTTGGTTCTTCAAAATGATGCAGATGGCTGGTTTCTTTGTCTTCAGCTTCGTCTACCTCTACCATAAGTAGAAAATCGCTTGAATGGTTATCCTTAGGCGCATAAAGTAAGCCAGAGCTTCATATTTAGACGAGAGAAATACATTTGAATCATGTTTTTTTTTTCTTTTCTGTTTTGCCAACAAGCTTTAGTCAAACAATTGAAAACTTTTTTGTTCCCCAGATATTTTTATAAACGTAACATGACAGCCTTTCTCTTCTCTCTATTCCCCTTAGTATATCCGAGGGCAGGTCCATTTAAGACCCGTAAATGGGACGTGTCCATGTGATAAGAGGAGAAGACATATTCCTCACGTGTAAACCAAATTCAGATACTGGTTTAGTTAGTAGACAAATGGCCATTCGGTTTGCGGGGGGGGTAGTGTGGTGTTTGAATCTTATTAGGCTCTCTTTTTCTCAGGATTGAGGCTACCCCATTGTGTGATAAATAGACCGTATAGATATCCCATGGCTTTTGAGAAGAGGTTATGCAGTATGTTGTACGGAGCATGTGGGCCAGCTCTCGTATACACTTGAGCAGGTTGCTTCACTAACATTAATGTAAATACACAGTTGAAGATAATATTCGAAGTCAGAATATTTGATGATTACTGACACCGATCGAGAGTTTTTGGAAAAAAGTGTATCCAGTGCGGAAGGGAGACAGATTTAGAAACTTAAGCTTTTGACTTTGGTTCAGTCAACAGACAACATTGGTAGCAACATCGTAGTGCTTCTTGGTTTCTTATTCTTGACCGGTACTGGTGCAAGACCGGGAATCTTGACATTGAGCTCCCTTGATCCCCACCTGCATAATATGATTCGACAGTTCAACAAACTCGAGACGCAATATATCTTTTTTTAGTTTTTATTAACAACTTTGTTCCACAGTAAAAACATATAAATAAAGACTCAATAGTGACCCACAGTTTACATTTTTTATTATTATTAACAACTTGTCCATTTAAAATCCTTAGTGGCCGACGTGTCTGTGTGATAAGAGGAGTTGACTAATTTCTCAAATGTGAACCAAAATCAACAGAAAATCGATATAATTGTACTTTATAGTTGTCTCTTGACTCTAGAAGAAGCTGTTTAGTTCTTGCTAGCTGTTGTCAATCAGTGAAGTTAAAGTAGAAGAAGAGAGGGAGAAAGAATACTCATAAAATAAAGTTTGGACTTTTGACTAATAAAAAGAGTTACGGAAAAAGTCAAGCTAATAATTTTAAGTTGTTGTTTTTCTCATCTTCTCCCCTCCAAACAATCGCTCTCTTTCACCACTCTATCTGACTCTCAGAGCACGTAAAGATCTTTGCACAATCATTCAGAGGTACTTTACTCGCCTCAGTCCCGAGAATCTTGACATTGAGCTCCTCTTCCCCACCTTGTACTATTATTATATTTTGACAGTCCAACAAACTCAACCAAGTCGAGACGCAATACATTTCTTTTCTTTTATTAACAAACTTGTTCCACATGATATCATATATATATATAACAAAGACCAAATCCTAATACGTGTCCATGTGTACAAGGTTGACTAACTGTTGTCTATATATATACTGGTCAGAGCACAAGTAATCTTAACATCCTCCTCTTTGTTCCAAGTTTTCAGGTAATTTTCTGCTTCACCTGATCCTACCTCCTTTTGCCTTTCAAAGTTTTCTTCTTAATCGCTATATTTTTTTAACAGCAGTAATAACAATCAATGACGGCGTTATGTGGTGGACCCTCCTCTCCTCTAATGAATTGGATCAAACCAAACGGACCCAACACATCCCCGGTCGGAACAGACGTGCGGTCCAAATACGCATCTTACCTCAAGTCTTACACATCCGCTTGTCAACTCGACCCTGACCTCAAGAACTTTGATTCTTCGCTTTACGAGCGAATCGCCAGTGTGATAAAATCCCTCGCTGATCAAGCCAATTCTCAATCTATATCCCAAGTCTCACTCATGGATGTGTACGAGTCTCTACTTGACCTAAACAGAGATGCAGTAAGGAAGATCATCGACAGCAAAGAAGATGTCAGGAAGAACAAAGATCTGACTTCTTTGGTTCAACTCTCTTCAAAAACTCCTCCAAGACCTTAGACTTCTGCAACACCATCCAGAACTGCGTCAAGAGAGCAGAGAATAGCCAACGTATCATCCGATACGCAGTGAATCAGTTCGAGGCTGAATCTGTGGTGGACGATGAAAATATAGTACAGAAGAACAAGAAGTATGCAAAAACATTGGAGGAGCTTAATAAGTTTAAAGCCATGGGAGATCCTTTTGACGGAGAGTTCTTGACTCAGTACGATGCGTTGTACAAGCAGCAGGTTCTGCTTCTGAAGAAACTGTCTAAGCTGAAAGCAAAGCTCGACAAGAAACAGAGGAATGTAAAGACATGGAGTAGACTTTCCAACGTGGTTTTCATAACTGCGTTTGTATCTGTTCTTCTCTTATCAGTGGCTGCAGCGGCGATGACCGCACCGCTAGTTTTGACTGCAGTCGCCGCTGGGTTGACCGCACCGGTTGAGGTTGTCGGAAAATGGTGTAACGAGATGTGGAAGAAGTACGAGAAGGGTGTGAAGAGACAGAGGGAATTAGTTTCTACGGTGGGTTTTGGAGTGAAAGCTGATAAGATAGAGACGGAGAACATAAGAGAAGAAGTTGAGAAGCTGAGAACAAAGATCTCGTTTATACTGGGGACTGTTGAGTTTGCTGTGGAGAGAGGAGGAGAAGAAGAAGAAGATGAGGTGGCGACGAGACTTGCGATGCAAGAAATCAAGAAGAAGGTGTAAGAATATTTTAATATTCTAGTTGACCTATGTGTCTATAAGTTTAAATATAAAGTTCAAGTTTATACTAATGTTATATATTCTAATATAAAAGACGATACCGTGATGGATCGGTTCGAGTAATGAATTGGAATATGGGTATATTGATAACCCTCTTACTTTATCTTAATTTAAATATCCTTACTCATAAAATTATATATATATATGCAAGGTAGTAATAATGTTATTAATACCATAAGTTTTATGTATATATATATATATATATAAGTTACGTACAGTTATAAAACAGGAAGGAGGAGTTGTGTGTTAACACACCTCTTGATTAAATATAAAACTCTTTCACCCTTTTGTACGTAAGTGACAACAACAAGAAAAACAAAAAAACTTCTTGATCATAACACACACAACACATACGATCATCAAGAGAAAGTTTGAGTAAGGCTTTGTGATTTCTTTTCCATCAAAGAAATCATCAAAGGGATAAGGTTAAAGGAGAGAAGATCAATTGGTGAAATTGCATCCAAGCATGGATCAAGGTTAGTGTTTCTTTTTTCTTCTCTAGAGAATATTATGGTTGAATTAATCTAAACTAGAAAATGGTCTTGGATAGATTTTATAATTGAAATCATAAAATATAATTAACATTTGGTATCAGAGCCATTCTAGATTTAATTAATTCACCCAAAGAAGTTAAAAAAAAAAAAAAAATTATGAACATACACGGTTTATTCGTTTTAAAGAGTGTTCATAATTTGTTTTATGTAATACACTTTCCGCATGCGCATAAAAGAAAATCTGGGTTGTTGAATTTTTACTTCTGTTGGTAAAAACTGAAAAGTCGAAACCGGCCACATACATAATTTAAAGGGATGCGTAGTGAACGTATGCATGAAATTTGCATGCTAAGTTCTGGAATGATTAAGTGAACGGTTCAGCGTTGCATGCATGCGGTTTTGACTTTTCTGTAAAGGTTACGTAACATATATTTGCATAAAATGATCAAGGAAGAAGACAATGGATATGCTAGTGGTTTGAACAAATACAATTAATTAAGTAAACACGTTTTATAACCGTACGTTAGTATATGTCTTCGTGTGCATGCGGTTAGTTTAAGAATATATTTAAAAAAAAAAAAAAAAAAAAGGGCTTCCGCTGCATTTTAATAAAGAGATAATAGGTGTTATGAAATATTAACACATTATTAATAATAATAATAATAAATTATTAATTATAAATATTAAATATATATTATTTTTATTTTGACATATTAAAATTTTAATATTTATATTATAATATGTAGCCACCAAAGGGACCATGTTATATCTAATATAAGTATTAAAATTGTAAATTTTAATAATTGATCAAGATCAAAGATGCTAAATGATACAAAAAGTTTGATCGATCTATTAGTTTATTATCTATATTCTCGGAGATCACCCAAAGGTGGATCATTGAATATAATTAATAATAAGAAAAGAATTAATTATTTCTTACTATAGTCGGTAATATGTATATCCAAAGATAACATACTTATTTGATTAATGTTTGATTTGATTAATATTAAAGATATATAATTAACATCACTAAAAGTACTTATTTAAATATTACCCAAAGGTTATTTAAAATATAAGTTAATAGAGTTTTTTATTAGTCTGAATATAAATTAAAGTCTCAAAGCACTAATTGGTAAACATGTATGAATGCTTGCAGCTTCATCAAATGTGTTTGCATCTGCTAACTCTGTGGTAAAGTTTAATGGCCTCAACTATGGTGAGTGGTTCGAGCAAATCCGGTTTACACTGGGTGTAATGGCTTTGGACTCTGCCATACTAACTGATGAGGAACCCTCAGCTATTACAGTAGATAGCTCTGAATCTGAAAAGTCTCGTTATGAGAGATGGGAGCGATCTAACAGGTTGAGCTTGAACCTTATGAGGTTGACGATGGCGGAAAGTATTAAGCCATCAATGCCTAAGACAGAGAAAGCAAGAGAATTCATAGAGAAAATTAAGGAGTGTTCACAATCGGAATTGGCTGACAAGTCGATTGTAGGAAGTCTCATGAATGAGCTAACTACGAAAAAGTTTGACTGGTCTCAGCCAATCCATGATCATGTGACGCACATGTCTAATCTGGCAGCAAAGTTAACGACCTTGGGTATGGAGGTTCATGAGCAGTTCTTGGTTCAGTTCATCATGAACTCTCTACCTCTTGAATTTAGCCAGTTCCAGGTGAATTACAACACCATTAAGGATAAATGGAACTTTAAAGAATTAAAGGCTATGCTAATTCAAGAGGAGGGGAGATTAAGGAAGATGAAAGATCAAGTTGCTAACCTCGTAGGTCTTGGAAATGCCAGTAGCAGCAAAAGAACATCAAGTAGAAAGGACAAAAAGAATGTTAAGAGCTTCACGAAAGGACCTCAAAGTCAAATCCAGAAGGAAAAGAAGTGTTTCTTTTGTAAGCAAGTAGGACACTTCAAGAAGGATTGTCCTAAAAGGAAGGGTTGGTTCGAAAAGAAAGGTAAACATTACAGCCTTGTTTGCTATGAAATGAATCTTATTGAAGTTCCTAATAATACTTGGTGGTTAGATTCTGGTGCTACTACTCATGTGTCTCATATTAAACAGGGATTCAGTTCGATCCAGCCTATAAAAGGACATGAACAATACTTGTTCATGGGAAATAGGATGAAGGCACAAATAAAAGGAATTGGGACGTATAGATTGATCTTGGACACTGGAAGTCATGTGGATCTTGAAGGATGTCTCTATGTTCCTGAGTGTGCTAGAAATCTTGTTTCTGTTAGTAGGTTGGACAATTTAGGTTTTACTATTAAGTTTACACATGGTGTTTTCTCATTGTACCGAAATGATTACTTTTATGGTAGTGGTACTTTATTTGATTCACTTTATAAGTTTAACCTTGATGCAAAGTTTTCTGAATCTCTATTTAATGTTGAAAGTCGAGGCATTAAGCGTAGCACAATTAATGAAAATTCTGCGCTCTTGTGGCATCAACGACTAGGTCATATTTCCAAAGAAAGAATTATGAGGTTGATAAAGAATGAAATTCTTCCTCAGTTGGATTTTAGTGACCTAGATGTATGCATCGACTGCATTAAAGGAAAGCAGACAAAACATACTTTAAAGAAACAAGCCACAAGAAGCACTCAGCTTCTTGAGTTAATACACACCGACATATGTGGCCCTTTCGACGCTCCTTCATGGAGTGGCGAAAAATATTTCATCACATTTATTGATGATTACTCACGGTATGGATATACTTACCTACTGCATGAAAAGTCCAAATCAGTGAATGCCCTAGAGGTATTTATTGATGAGGTGGAAAGACAGTTAGATAAAAAGGTTAAAGTAGTGAGATCTGATAGAGGTGGTGAATTTTATGGAAAATTCGATGAAAGTGGACAATGTCCTGGTCCATTTGCAAAGTTACTTGAAAGTAGGGGTATTTGTGCACAATACACTATGCCTGGTACTCCTCAGCAGAATGGTGTAGCTGAGAGGCGGAACCGTACTTTAATAGAAATGGTTAGGAGCATGATGAGTAATTGCTCTTTACCCCTTTCATTGTGGGTATATGCATTAAGAACTGCGACGTATGTACTGAACCGGGTTCCTAGTAAGGCAGTTCCTAAGACCTCTTATGAACTGTGGACGGGAAGGAAACCTAGTTTAAGACATCTACGTGTATGGGGTTGTCCAGCAGAAGTAAGGTTATATAATCCACATGAAAAGAAACTTGATTCAAGGACTGTTAGTGGATTTTTCATTGGCTATCCTGAAAAATCAAAGGGGTACACGTTTTACTGCCCTAACCATAGTACGAGAATAGTTGATTCGGGTAATGCAAGGTTCATTGAAAATGGTGAAACTAGTGGGAGTGGTAAACAACGAAAAGTGGATATTAATGAAGTTCAGGTTGAAGTTTCTTCACCTCAAATTCCACCTGAGGTAGTTGTTCCTATTGTTGCATCAGAGTTTAATGACACAATAGGACAACATAATGATGTGCCAGTTCCACCAGCTGATAATACTATTGATGAACCTGTCATGATTCAAGAAGAGAATAGTGAACCACAAATACCTTTAAGGCGATCTGGAAGAGAAAGAAAATCTGCCATTTCAAACGATTATGTGGTTTATACTATTGAAAATGAATGTGACTTAAGCATAGATGAAGATCCGATCTCATTCAAAATGGCCATGAAAAGTGACAATTCTGAATTGTGGTTTGATGCCTCAAAAGAAGAAATGAAATCTATGGATGATAATCATGTATGGGACTTAGTAGAGTTGCCTGATGGTTTCAAAACCGTTGGTTGTAAATGGGTCTTTAAGACTAAACGCGACTCGAAAGACAAAGTTGAAAGACGCAAGTCTCGCCTTGTTGCTAAAGGTTTCACCCAGAAAGATGGCATTGACTATAAAGAGACCTTCTCTCCTGTTTCAAAGAAGGATTCTCTTAGAATTGTTTTGGCTCTGGTGGCTCATTATGATCTCGAGCTTCACCAGATGGATGTTAAAACCGCCTTTCTAAATGGAGATCTTGAGGAGGAAGTATATATGGACCAACCTGAAGGTTTTGTGGTCGCAGGAAAAGAAAAGTTAGTGTGTAAGCTGAGAAAGTCAATATATGGACTAAAACAAGCTTCTCGACAATGGTATATAAAGTTTAATGATACCATCACCTCATATGGTTTTGTAGAGATCATCGTTGATCGATGTATCTACATTAAGATCAGTGGGAGTAAGTTTGTGATTTTAGTCCTATATGTTGATGATATTTTGCTTGCTGCAAATGACATGGGTATGTTACATGATGTGAAGAAGTATCTCTCTAAGAATTTTGAAATGAAAGATATGGGTGAGGCATCATATGTGATCGGGATAGAAATATTTCGAGATAGATCACAAGGAATATTAAGCTTGTCTCAGAAAGGATATATCAATAAGATCTTAGAGAGATATAAAATGGAAAAATGCTCTGCAGGAATAGCTCCAATTCAGAAGGGGGACAAGTTCAGTAAAATGTAGTGTCCTAAAAATGAATTGGAGCGTAAAGAAATGGAAAGAATTCCCTATGCATCAGTGGTTGGGAGTTTAAACTATGTTCAGACATGTACTCGACCCGATATCAATTTTGCTGTTGGAATGTTGGGTCGATATCAAAGTAATCCCGGAATGGACCACTGGAAAGCTGCAAAGAAGGTTCTCAGGTACGTGCAAGGCACCAAAGAGCACATGCTTACATATAGGAGATCTGATCAGCTAGAAGTCATTGGATATTCAGATTCAGACTATGCTGGATGCGTTGATAGCAGAAAATCAACGTTTGGCTATTTGTTTCTATTAGCTGAGGGAGCAATATCATGGAAGAGTGGAAAGCAGTCTATCATTGCCACTTCCACCATGGAGGCTGAATTTGTGGCATGCTTTGAGGCCACAATTCATGCGTTATGGCTGCGGAACTTTATCTCAGGGCTTCGGATTGTCGACACTATAGCCAAGCCGCTGAGAATTTATTGCGATAATTCTGCAGCTGTCTTCTTTCAAAGAATGATAAGTACTCAAAGGGTGCTAAGCACATGGAATTAAAGTACTTATCTGTTAAAGAAGAAGTTCAGAAACGGAGGGTGTCATTTGAGCACATAAGGACGGACATGATGGTAGCGGATCCGCTGACTAAAGGTTTACCACCCAAGGCGTTCAATGGTCATGTAGAGCGTATGGGTATTATAGATAAGACTTTGCTATTTTAGTTATGGGATGCTCATTATGTATTTGACACTGAGAATTCACTTAAAGTTATGTTTCTGATTTATTAATTATGTTATCATTAAAGTATGTGTATACACTTATGGTTCGTAGATAACATATGATTGGTTTGAGAAATAAAGATTCTTCTCATATAAGGATTGATATAAAATTTGAATTGATTTGTGATACATGGAAGGGACTGTGTCGTATAATGACATACAACCGCCATGATTCGATTAATTAAAATTTTAGTAAAAGTCAAATAAACTTGATGGAAAAGTGCACATTAAAGATTGAACTCTTAAGTTGACACAAAGGTCAAGTGGGAGAATGTAAGAATATTTTAATATTCTAGTTGACCTATGTGTCTATAAGTTTAAATATAAAGTTCAAGTTTATACTAATGTTATATATTCTAATATAAAAGACGATACCGTGATGGATCGGTTCGAGTAATGAATTGGAATATGGGTGTATTGATAACCCTCTTACTTTACCTTAATTTAAATATCCTTACTCATAAAATTATATATATATATGCAAGGTAGTAATAATGTTATTAATACCATAAGTTTTATATATATATATATATATAAGTTACGTACAGTTATAAAACAGGAAGGAGGAGTTGTGTGTTAACACACCTCTTGATTAAATATAAAACTCTTTCACCCTTTTGTACGTAAGTGACAACAACAAGAAAAACAAAAAAAACTTCTTGATCATAACACACACAACACATACGATCATCAAGAGAAAGTTTGAGTAAGGCTTTGTGATTTCTTTTCCATCAAAGAAATCATCAAAGGGATAAGGTTAAAGGAGAGAAGATCAATTGGTGAAATTGCATCCAAGCATGGATCAAGGTTAGTGTTTCTTTTTTTTTCTCTAGAGAATATTAGGGTTGAATTAATCTAAACTAGAAAATGGTCTTGGATAGATTTTATAATTGAAATCATAAAATATAATTAACAGAAGGTAGATGGGCTTACGGATGAAATTATGGAAGTTGGTCAACATGCAGCTATGTTTAGCGAAGTTATTGCTTTGGGGAGACTTGTGGTTCTGACTCACATCCTTATCTTACCCTCCAAGAATGGGGTCTTGCATAAAATCACCGAGTGGATATCAAAGTTGTTTACCAGAAAAGACTCGGGGTTTTAAGTTGGGTTCTCATCTTTGTTATGGGCTTTTATGTTAGCCTTTTCAGGCCCACCATAGGTTGCCCATTCGAAAGCACTGAATTTCTTTTAAGAAATAAAAACATGTGTTTGTGTGTGTGTTTTTTTGTTGCATTCTCTTGCATTTTAAATTGATATATATTAGTACCAAAAAAATTTCCAACGCAAATAGATTATCCATTGAATAAATTATTATCATAATGCTTTTTCTTTTGTTTTTCTATAAGATCATACTTGCATGTGCGTTTATAAACATGGCAATCAGAAAAATATAAGTTTCTATAAAGAAATTAAAATGATGATATTGTTTTACCTTCATGTGAAGAGAATCGTGTAGTTGGTAACTTGGAAAGTATTATAAATTAACGGTCAAGGAAAGGGGAGTGGGATGATGAATAAAAACAAGTAAGTAAAGCTTCGTTCAACTGGGGAAGGTAGCTTCGTAAAAAGAAAAGAATCTAAACCCTTTCTTCTTCGTTGTCCAAAAAAAAAAAAAAAAAAACCCTTTCTTCTTCTTTACTACTGTTATTTATTACAAAAAGAAAAAAACAACCAAAGAAAAAAAAGACAGAGACCCCACAAGAAATTCAAGTAGTTGGATCCCCTCGTGAGTGTTTGGTAAACAAACCCTCCTTAGATATCAACTCCCCAACACACTCTCTCACACACACACTCATCGTCATCGATTCCAAACTCTCCTCTTGCGTTTACGTGGCTACTCGTTTACGTGTGTCCTCTTATATGCATTTATTATTTACTCAACTGCTCTTCGTTTCCCACCTTTCCCGTGCAGTTGTCTTCTTTTTGGTTTGTGTATTGAGATTCTCCGTAACGCAAGTCAAACTGTTCTGAAACGAATTAATTATACGTCAGTTTTACGTTAATGTGACCTTAAATAAGATTATCCCTTGTTTCTAATTATAGAACTATAATATATACGTACATATATTACATTCATACTAGATATACTTACTATACGTATACATACTACACGTGTATATACTACTAAGTACTAACCATGTTTTGTCTGTAAACACATTTCTCCATTCAATCATTAATTAAGAGAATATACAGTTTAAGTTTGTTAATAATTCACAATGGTTTGTCTTATTAAACATGCATGTATCATTGTCTCATTGAGATTTTATTTTTGTAAAGGTGTTGACAACTGCATATATATTCCCCAAACAATACATTAGGATTCAGTATCTCTCTTTTTAAAAAGAAAAAATCCCATTGGCTTAATAATTGAAAATAATTCTATCTAATACTAATAGTATATCAATCTGAATAGCAAAAAAAAAAACGCAGAGATGATGCATGCACTTATCTAAATCTACGTGTTAGATGTATGGAACACCGCATTTTAGAAGGTAACACACTTTTAAAATCATAAACTCGTTTGAGTATAATGACGATTTCATAAAATCGAAAGGGTATTAGTTAGCTATTTTAGTAATTTAATTGCTAAAAATCATAATAAACAAAAATAGAAAGAAGAGTGGACAAAGATGACTGGTCTCGAAGACTTCGCGTGTTAACAAGATTTTCTCCAAAGATTGGACGGCAATGCGTGGCGAGTCGCTTATGACGTCGAAAGCTTAGCTTGCCACGTGTACGATCATCATCAGCATTAGCTTACCCATATAATGTTAATTCCCGTGACATCATGATCTAATCTTAATTTAGTTATCGTGCTCTCATTGTATTATGAGAGATTTTGCTCAATTTAATTACACAAACTCCCAAAGCGTGGATTTTTTTTCATCTAATAATTTTGCGTTGATGTGTATAAAAATCATATATTGTTATAATTACTACTATTATTGTACATGTTTTTTTAAATGGAAATTAAATTCTTCATTCGTCAATGTTTTATAGTCTTTTTCTACTACTATTGTACATGTTCTTAAAAATGGAAATTAAATTATTCATTCGTCAATGTTTTATAGTATTTTCCTACTACTATTGTACATGTTTAAAAATGGTAATTAAATCCTTCATTCGTCAATGTTTTAATATTTTTCTACCAGATATGTTTAGTGAGTGTATTCACACACACGAATGAGTAAACAAATTGCATTATTGCACATAAACATTTGAGGGTTCTATCTATTAGGTTTTGTCAACTATCCATATGTTATTAGCATCGTTAATTAAATTTTAAAATAGAGTATCTAGCTAGCTGTATCATAACTAACGTTTAAAATAGTTTAATAAGATGAGAAATAGATAACGCCTATGTGTAATTGTCGTGTTAAAATATCGGTGATAATATGCTGTTTCTTGGGAGCTTCTCCTTTATTTGCGTCTCGTTGCTCTCTGAACCTAACGCCAATACTATAAAAGGCACTTCAAGTCTTCACTTTTGTAATATCGGACCAAAATACAAAGCGTGTTCTCTGTTCTGTCTCTCTTTCCTAAAGCAAACCAATTCTTTTTTTTCTCCTTTCATTCGTTTTCCTTTAATTTTTTTCTAACATAGCTTAAGAGATCGACGATGGCGTCGTCGAAGAAAACACTAGTTAGAAATCTCTTCAACATTTCCAAAACTTACTCCCGGATTTCGGGTCTTACCCGAATGCGTCCTCCGACCAAACCCGGCATTACTCCAGACGCCGGAGATCCTGGAATCCGCCGGAGATTTCTCCACAAGAGGGCATTTTTCTCGCCGGAGATCGTCCCAAGCGGAGGTAATCTGATGGAGAAACTCAAGGAGATGAGTTTATCAAACAATCGGCTTCGCCTTGACGAGATGTTACCGCCTCCGACGCCGACGCCGGAGAAGACGTCTCCGGGAAATTTCCCCGCGGTTACTGTGGAAGACGTTAAGAAGCTTATGAGAGCAGCGGAAATGGAGATGGTGAAATCGAGGCTGAGAGACGTCGGAAAAAACTGGGTTCCTTATTCGGAGTTTGTTCGGATATGCGGAGAAAACAACTCGGATCCTGAACAAGGTAACCGGGTCGCGAATATGCTTGACAAAGCTGGAAACGTCATCGTTTTGGGAAACTTCGTCTGCCTTAAACCACAAGAGGTAACTTATTTTTAATCCATGCATTCATGCATTTACACAGATTTACTATGAAATCGTTCAATTAAAAATCTAACGTTAATTTCTATGATTATTACAGCTAACAAAAGCCGTGGCTGGTCTAATTCCGACAAACGAACCCACTCGCGTCACCGCGACAAGACACGAGTTCGAACAACTTGAGATAGTAAAATCAGATATCGACAAAAGAGCCGATGATCTGGTACGGCGAGAATTACAGGCCGGATTGGGCCTTGTTCTAGCCCAAACGATTGGATTTTTTAGATTAACGTTTTGGGAGCTGTCGTGGGACGTGATGGAGCCCATATGTTTCTTCGTAACTTCGACGTATTTCATGGCTGGTTACGCCTTCTTCCTCCGTACCGCAAAGGAACCTTCCTTCGAAGGGTTTTACAAAAGCCGTTTCGAGACCAAGCAGAAACGTTTGATTAAAATGCTTGACTTCGATATCGACCGGTTTACCAAACTACAGAAGATACACCGTCCAGACTTGACTAGTTCAGCTGGTCGTTGTTGATCCTAATCTTTTTTGTTCTCTTCTTCTAATTCGGATACTAATTAAATGTATAGACCTCTTAACCTTCAATAGAGAATAAATCAAAATATTAGATGCAAATCGTGTTCTTTCGTGCTTGACTAATTTGAATATGCCTAACCACAAAAATAGCACACTAATACCAGATCTGAGATCACAAAACCAATGGGTCCTTTAGNTATTGTACATGTTTTTTTAAATGGAAATTAAATTCTTCATTCGTCAATGTTTTATAGTCTTTTTCTACTACTATTGTACATGTTCTTAAAAATGGAAATTAAATTATTCATTCGTCAATGTTTTATAGTATTTTCCTACTACTATTGTACATGTTTAAAAATGGTAATTAAATCCTTCATTCGTCAATGTTTTAATATTTTTCTACCAGATATGTTTAGTGAGTGTATTCACACACACGAATGAGTAAACAAATTGCATTATTGCACATAAACATTTGAGGGTTCTATCTATTAGGTTTTGTCAACTATCCATATGTTATTAGCATCGTTAATTAAATTTTAAAATAGAGTATCTAGCTAGCTGTATCATAACTAACGTTTAAAATAGTTTAATAAGATGAGAAATAGATAACGCCTATGTGTAATTGTCGTGTTAAAATATCGGTGATAATATGCTGTTTCTTGGGAGCTTCTCCTTTATTTGCGTCTCGTTGCTCTCTGAACCTAACGCCAATACTATAAAAGGCACTTCAAGTCTTCACTTTTGTAATATCGGACCAAAATACAAAGCGTGTTCTCTGTTCTGTCTCTCTTTCCTAAAGCAAACCAATTCTTTTTTTTCTCCTTTCATTCGTTTTCCTTTAATTTTTTTCTAACATAGCTTAAGAGATCGACGATGGCGTCGTCGAAGAAAACACTAGTTAGAAATCTCTTCAACATTTCCAAAACTTACTCCCGGATTTCGGGTCTTACCCGAATGCGTCCTCCGACCAAACCCGGCATTACTCCAGACGCCGGAGATCCTGGAATCCGCCGGAGATTTCTCCACAAGAGGGCATTTTTCTCGCCGGAGATCGTCCCAAGCGGAGGTAATCTGATGGAGAAACTCAAGGAGATGAGTTTATCAAACAATCGGCTTCGCCTTGACGAGATGTTACCGCCTCCGACGCCGACGCCGGAGAAGACGTCTCCGGGAAATTTCCCCGCGGTTACTGTGGAAGACGTTAAGAAGCTTATGAGAGCAGCGGAAATGGAGATGGTGAAATCGAGGCTGAGAGACGTCGGAAAAAACTGGGTTCCTTATTCGGAGTTTGTTCGGATATGCGGAGAAAACAACTCGGATCCTGAACAAGGTAACCGGGTCGCGAATATGCTTGACAAAGCTGGAAACGTCATCGTTTTGGGAAACTTCGTCTGCCTTAAACCACAAGAGGTAACTTATTTTTAATCCATGCATTCATGCATTTACACAGATTTACTATGAAATCGTTCAATTAAAAATCTAACGTTAATTTCTATGATTATTACAGCTAACAAAAGCCGTGGCTGGTCTAATTCCGACAAACGAACCCACTCGCGTCACCGCGACAAGACACGAGTTCGAACAACTTGAGATAGTAAAATCAGATATCGACAAAAGAGCCGATGATCTGGTACGGCGAGAATTACAGGCCGGATTGGGCCTTGTTCTAGCCCAAACGATTGGATTTTTTAGATTAACGTTTTGGGAGCTGTCGTGGGACGTGATGGAGCCCATATGTTTCTTCGTAACTTCGACGTATTTCATGGCTGGTTACGCCTTCTTCCTCCGTACCGCAAAGGAACCTTCCTTCGAAGGGTTTTACAAAAGCCGTTTCGAGACCAAGCAGAAACGTTTGATTAAAATGCTTGACTTCGATATCGACCGGTTTACCAAACTACAGAAGATACACCGTCCAGACTTGACTAGTTCAGCTGGTCGTTGTTGATCCTAATCTTTTTTGTTCTCTTCTTCTAATTCGGATACTAATTAAATGTATAGACCTCTTAACCTTCAATAGAGAATAAATCAAAATATTAGATGCAAATCGTGTTCTTTCGTGCTTGACTAATTTGAATATGCCTAACCACAAAAATAGCACACTAATACCAGATCTGAGATCACAAAACCAATGGGTCCTTTAGAGCATGTAAAACTCAATTTTTCTCTAAAATAAAATCACTCTATAATGGAGTGATTTTTGCTCAAATCCTACTAGAGAAATAGAGTGACTGAAAAAAAAAATGTATCATTCTATTTATGAAATAAATTCATTTTACTGTATTATTGAGTAACATATGAATGAAGTTAGATAGGAGCAAAAATTATTTCTTAAAGAGAAAATCTGAGTTTTACATGCTCTAAGTAATCTATTAGTCCTGTGATTTCAGATATGTATTAGTGTGCTACTTTGGGGTCACGCATTCTCATTCAAATTAGTCAAGTAAGAACGAACACAAAGTGAAAAATAAAGTCATACACAAAAAAAAAATTATTTTATTTATTGAGTAAATCTATTTTTATTCTATTATGTAGTGAAAAATGAAGGTTAGTTGAAATATTTTTTAATTGATTCTAGTTTAAAGTGAAAAATGAATTGAGATTAGAGATGATCTTAGACAATCATTAGACCAATAGAACTAAATGGTTTCAGCTGCCAAGAAAAAACCACTGGAAACAAGCATAACAGAA
The DNA here is from genome assembly GCA_012274485.2 of Sinapis alba. Taxonomy (NCBI): domain Eukaryota; kingdom Viridiplantae; phylum Streptophyta; class Magnoliopsida; order Brassicales; family Brassicaceae; genus Sinapis; species Sinapis alba. Next base: position 30,466 of record MU107326.1, read on the forward strand.
AAGTTAAGTTGGAGTTTTCAAAATACAATCTCGGTAGAGATTGTAGACTCTAGTGATGTCTGTAGAACTAAAATTCCACACATGACCCTTCAACGCCAAACGCAAAACGCTACTACTATTCCCTTCCTTGTCGCAGTAACTGCTTTCTTCAACCGCAGCCGCCTCTTTTCGCTTCTCTTCTCTCCACAGACTCCTCACAAGCAGCTCTTTCGTCTCTCTGTCAGGGATAATATTCAAGTCCTTCATGTCTTGGAACACTCTGAAAGCAAGCACTGATCTTTCGCATCTGCAATAAGCTTGTACAAGAAGCTTTAACATGTAAGGGTCAGGCTCCAGACCAATCTGTCTCACCATTGAGAAAAGTCTCTGAACTGTCTGAATCTCTCCCTGCAATGCAAAGTGATACATTAACCCCGAAAACGTCTGGATATCCGGAGATACTCCGGTAGAAACCATCTCCTCTAGCGTTTCCAAAGCTTCTGCGTTTCTCTTACACTTTGTTAACGTTCTCAAGAGTGATGAGTACAACAGCATGAGGTTGAGACCCGAAACCGAACCGCAGAGTGTTCTGTCTTGGCGGAAAACCTTGATGGCTGCTTCTGGTTTCTTCGAAATTCCGTAAAGATCAATGATCAGCCTGATGGTGCTGAATGGTAGTTTGATCCCTTCAATTCTCACTTTGGAGATGAGCTTATCAACCAGTTCAACATGGCCATTGCGTGCTAACATAACCATCATTCTCTCAATGGTGTAGGCGTCATGGGTGAACCCAGGCTGAATCGCCACCCAGCAGAAGAAACTCCATGCCGTTTCAGGGGATTTAAAGTTTCTCAGCATCTTGCAGACCAAAAGATTTGTCCAGACGAAGTTAGCTTCTTCCAAAGCAGTGACGGTATCAGCGCTCCACTTCTTTAACGAATTAACTAAAGCTTTTGGATCCAGCCATGGCTTCAACTTAACTTGACCATCATCATGAGCTTCATCTTCTTCCTTTTCTTCTTCACTATCGCTAGGATTGTCCATAGAATACACAGTAGTAATGTCCTTGATTCTCTCATCAGGCAACATTCCCCTCAAAAACTCTTCAGTTTCTTGCTCAAATCCAGCATCTCTCATTCGTTTCAGAGGCTCAAGCATGCGTCTACTCGGGAACTTCCCATCTGCTTTCATCTCAGCGAGCAGAGTCTTGACTTGATCAAACCGTTGAGCATCAACAAAAGCTTCAACCAGAACAGAGTAATGCTTCAGAGTCCTCGTGATTCTCATCAAAGGCAACGTCTCGAAAACCTCCATGGCAGCATCAAGATTCCCTGATTTCACAAGATGCTCAATCATAATCGTGAATGTTCTTGAATTCGGGATGCCTCCGTCATTAATCATCTGATCAAAAGTCTGCACAGCCTCAGCGTCTTTACCTAAACTCACGTAAACTTGCATCACAACGTTATAAGACTCAGTGCATCCTTTCTTATTCTTCTCATCATCTCCTGAGGATCTATACTCGTCCCAGGTCTTGAGAACGGAGTCGAAATCACCGGCGGTTGCATACAAGTTGATAAGATTCATAAAGCTGAAATGAACATGGCCGAATTTGCCAGCGTGGACAAGTCCGATAAGAGATTGAAGCTGTGAAGAACGGTGGAACTTTGCAAGAACAGTGGCGAAGGCGTGAAGTGTCTCAGCTTCATATGAAAACTGAGGGTTTATCTTCCTGAGGGATTTGAAGATAGACCAAGCAGAAGAGAGGGAAGGAGAGGAGCGTAGAGCGTTCTTGACGACAAAGGGATCGAGAAGACGGTGGTTCAAAAGAGAAGAAAGATCCGTCTCTGAGACGGGTGTGGAGCGGAGGGAGAGACGGATAGAATCGATGAGGTTAGCTCGGTGAAGGTAGTGGTGGAGTTTGTTTGGGAATGGATCACGTGAAAAGAATCGAACTTGCTGTGTAATTACAGAGTGGAGAGAGTTGGAGAAGGTCAGAGAAAACATCTTTAGTGACAGTGGAGAAGCTAGTGGTTGGGACAAATGGTCGAACACGTGCTGTGCATTCGTCACACGATACGATAAAGCCCCCAAGAGCCTTTTCTTTTACCGTATAAAATTATTTATATCATAACATTATTAACTAAGGAATTGAATCCGAGGAGGATACAACTGCTAAAGCGGGAAAACGAAGAGAAAAAAGAAAAAGAAACTGTTTGCACACACACACACAAAAAAAAAGCTTTATTTAAAAACAAAAGCAAAGATGACAAAGTTCGAAAACGTGCGTATATATGTATGGTAATGGCAGATACAAAACTTTTTGAAGGTGGGATCATATTCGTCAACCCAGGCGAAGAATCTCTTTGAGGGTATCCTTGAGGTTGGAGTTTGTCACCATATGGTTAACTTTCCTGAAACCATCACCATACACAGCTGATTCATCTGTCTCTATCTGATACTTGCAAAACTCCACCAGCTTCTTCTCGAACTCTGACCACTCACCTTTCTTTGACGCATTTGATGATGATGAAGAAGCTGCTCCTGCAGCTACATCAATAGGTGCGTATATCTGAGTCTCCAGCCACATGTGCCCTAGCACTTGGCATATTCCTTCTTCAATCACGTTCTTCAGATTCCTATATCCTGTTATCAAAAAACAAAACACACACACTTGAGAGACTTTCTCCGTAGTGATGATCTATCTACAGGGTGTGTGTTTGACCGACACGTACCGTTGAGTCTAAGATAAGCATGCATCATCTCGTGAGCCAATATATATCCTGTTAGTAACCTGCGTTAAATTTTCAAGAGAGCCTTTGTTTTAGTCTTTCGGCACAGGAGAGTATAATTGATGTGACAGCAGTAATGTACCTAGGAAGTCCATATAAGATGAGAATTGCAGTGACCTCGCACTCACTCACAACCCTTTGAGATTCCGTGGCCATGCCTGTTAGCTGCTTGTTCGGCCCCAGTTTTGGCCCTTTTGAGACCTGTGTGGAAGAGAGATTAATTAAGCCATAAATGCCAATCTTTGTGTAAGACTCCAAAGCTCGTGTAAAAGCGTTGTAAGTACTTACACTTGTGACAATCTGCTCTTCAGACAGGCAAATACCTCTGGTTACCACACCATGCTGATTGTCCTGATTGTGTTGGAAACTTACAACACGTGTGAGTGAAACGAAAAAGCGAGATATATCTATATATGAGTTTTATGTACTCACAATCTTCTCTTCCTCCTCAGCTTTATTCAGCGCTTGCGTTTCCACCAAAAGAAAAGGAAACTCTCTCTCGATTTTCATGTTTAATCCTTCGAAGAATTCACGGATTTCAAAGTGGAGAGGCTGGACTTCGTAAGTATCCATAACAGCCGAGTCCATACATTCTAGACATAACTGCCTACCATCATCAAGCTGTACAAAGTTCGTTCCCCTAGGCTGCAAAAAGAAACATAACAAGTGGGGATTTGTAGTTTCTTTCCTTGTCTCATTTTCATTTCATTCCCTTGTATCGTCTTTTTGATAGGTAATCTCTCACCTCTAATCTCTCGCAACTGAAACACTTGTGAGTTCCATCAGATTCATGATCAGGGCAGTACCTCTCCTTCCAAAAAGGATGTTCACTGAACATTCTAATCTGAAAGAATAAAATTACATATTAAAATCATCCTCCTGAAAATTATCAACATGGAATTTATACCTGCACTTTCTCTTGGCAGACATAGCAGTACCGGCGATAGCAGTTTTTGTGAAACTTGCCTCTGAAGTTTGAAACCTGAGGTCAGGAATTATATATCAAGAATTTTGATTTTGCAACAAAAAGATACAAAAGAACAAGTCAAAGGAGGAGTAAAGTGAGGTTATAATTCATACATGGTTTTCAACCTCGTGGATAGCAATTGGATTGTGGCAAGCACCACACCATAAACATTCAGGATGCCAAAGAACACCTAAGACATCCACAGATCTTCCTTGTTCAATCTCACAGTAACAACCACCACACATGCTTCAAGTAAACATTCTTAAACAGGTCAATTTTTTTTTATTTGTAACACTTCTTAAACAGGTCAATACATATATAAATATACAAGTCGGGATAAAGAATGCAATAAAAGCTAACAATAGAGAGGCATAAGCTTACCTACGAGGAGGATTTGTCTCCACGACCTTTCCAACGTCTTCCACCTCATCTTCGGATTGAGTTATTTGATCCTTCCCCTTCAAACTCTCCCAATCATCTTTATCCATCGGAGGTCTAGAGGAGGAAATGTTGCTCTTTTCTTCAAGTTCAGTAGGAGACTCTGCCATGTTTAGACCCTCCTGAACAATCACAGCAAGCTGTTCATCTTCAATTTGCTTTCCTTTGTCTTTCTCTTTTGAACTCTCCTTAACAGCCTTATAAGCAAGCTGCTCTTCTACATCCAGCGCAGCTCTACGAGGAATACTTTTACGTTCTTCAGTACGACTAGGAGGAGACTCTACCATGTTCAGACTCTCCTGAAGAATCAGAGCAAGCTCTTCATCCTTCTTCACTTGTTTAACTTCTTCACTTGTCTTTCTTTTGCCTTTCTCCTCCTTTAAGCTCTCCTTAACAGCCTTAGCAAGCTGCTCTTCTACATCCAACGCAGCTCTACGAGGAATACTTTTACGTTCTTTGATACGACTAGGAGGAGGCTCTACCATGTTCAGACTCTCCTGAAGAATCAGAGCAAGCTCTTCATCCTTGTTCACTTGTTCTTCAAACTGTATTGTTTTGCCTTTATCCTCACAACTCTCCGCAACAATTGGCTTCTCATCTTCCAAGGCAGGTTTATTATCCAGCTTCATTTCTCTTTCATCATATTGAAAAGCATGAGCTATCTGCGCATCCTTTTCTAGCTCTCTCCTACGCATTTTTTCTGCCTCCTCCTCTTGTCGTTTATGAAGACGAGAAGATTCTTGAATGGCGGAAGCAAGCTGTATAGCTTCTTGAGTGTCAGCTTCTTCCCGTGAAACTGCTAAGGCAAGATCAATTTCTGCTTCAAAAGGATCCTACAGTTTTTCAGACGCCAACAAGTTAGATTCTAGAAAGAAGGCAAAAAGGAACTTGAATGAGACAAAAGGAACAAATGATATAACCTCAGAAGTAGAGGGTTTGAAGCAAGAGAGGCACCACATCTTCTGGATCCCACTTTTTCTCTGATTTGAGCAGCCTTTTCCCTGCAAGAGTTCAAACATTTTTATCATCACTGAGAAAGAAGTAATCTGACTCCAAGGATCCAAAGAAGATCAAAGATTCACTAGTCTAAAGCCAAACATCTCAATTTCACATCAAGAAGCAAAGAAAAAGTGCCAAAATGCTTGGAATTTTAATCAAATAAGCGAAAACTAACTAAGAAAATTGACAGCAAAACAGGAAACTAATACTGATACGCCGCAGGACGCAGCCACGCAACTTGGTGTGAAACAGAAGAAAGAAAAATATATGCCTAGTGGTAACTAAGAATGTGTGAAACGATGTAACAGAAGAATATGATCCAAAGGATTAAAAAGAATCGGACAAACCCGAGATTTGCCAGGAGGAGAAGGGAGCTTGAGCTGAAAGTGAAAGTGGAATGCAGAGACAAAGAAGAAGAAAATAAATTCACATGATTTTTTTTAGCTAGAATTCCCAATTTTTTTCAGGCCGATGCGTTGCTGAAAGTCTCAACTCTCAACGACCCATTTAAAGAGATTTGAAACTTTTTTGTTTTTTGGAACTTTTTTTATACTTATGAAGAATCTTTTTTAAGACCGACACTTTAATAAGGAACCAACAACCCGGATGGGGAATAGAAGAAGATGACTTTAAATAATTAAGCAAGTCAATACTTACCCAGAGCCAGAGCAGACCAGTGGTGAGATGCTATTTGCTAACCGAGAAGAAGATTCCAAGGCCATGGCTTTTTGGGTTTTGTTTACATCCAAAATTCAAAAAAGCTCTTTCCTTTCCTTTTCTTCTTGTGGAAAATGCGACCGATCTTCTTCCATAAACAAAATACGCACACACCTTCTCTCTCTCTCTCGATGCGTTGAATAGGTCATGATAAAAAGGCAAAACGAGTCGGGTTGGCGAGAAGAAAGACAAAACTTTTGTGGTCCAACCTTCCAGCTGTTTTTCAGTGACGTGGCGTAACTACATTACTCGTTGACTTTTCCATTGATTCAATCACGGGGTTTTCCCTCCCTCTTGAAACGTCGCCGTTTTTAGCTTCCAATAAATAAAAACATACTCCCTCCATTTCATATTACTTGTCGTTGTAGGAAAAAAATTTCGTTTCAAAATAAGTGTTGTTTTACAGTTTCAATGCAAAATTCATTAATAAGATTCATAGGTAATTGTGTTTTTATTTTTCTATTGGTTGAAATATGGTTAGGTGTATAGGTAATTGTGTTTTTATTTTGAAAATATACAAAATCATATGTTTTTTTAATATGTGTGAATAAACCTAGGACGACAAGTAATATGAAACGGAGGGAGTATAAACTAATGTTTACATACATATAAATACATATGTATAAACTAATGTTTAAATACATATAAATACATATATACATATAAATATATATGCATATGTAAAAAAATTCTAATAATTATAGTATAGTTCTAATAATAATAAAAATATATAAATACATATGTATATATAAAGTATTTATTATTATTAACGATAGTGCAGTGCGGTCTGTCACCATCTGAAACCTAAGAGTATGATACGATAAAATTGTTTTTAACTAAAAAAAGTCAACAACATCCAATCGCAAGCCAACGGTCGTATAATTATACAATATATCGATGCCACTGAGATTTATACTATACATTTTGGTGATCAAAACTAATGTTTCGTATAGTTTAGGTTTAGCTAATGGCCCTAGTCGAATGGTCAGAATAAATTCAACGCAATATATTTGTAACGGGCCTCGGCCCATACTAAAAGTGTATCTTGACAGGAGCAGCAGTGACGTCTGGCTCTCTTGATTGGAACCACATTTACTCCTAAATTACTTTTTGAAATGGAATTTTCAAAAACAATTATCTAGCGCTGTACCAACTAGAAAAAGTCGTAGTGACTAATTCAATCATCAAAGGACAAAGGACAATTTGTAAATTATAAATCATTCTCTTTTTCAGCAGGCCACGCTATAAAAAAAGGTACAAAGCTTCTCTTTAGGATCATGGACCCAAAAAAAAAATATGATGATCAAAAATGTTCAAAACGCAGTCAGAGTCGATAAAGGTGCAAAAGAAGTACCTCTTCAGTCACCAGTAGATTACGTTAGATTCATAAGCCCCGAGGTTTACAGATTCAACAGACAAAAATATCTCAGAAGCTACACGTTCGAATGCTACAGTGATGAGGACCACTTCTCGGACAAGAAACAGATGAAGTGGTTCAAGAACAAGAAGAAGAAGAAGGTCATGAAGATGAAGAAGACTAGCGATTCTCTTGGCAACTCGCTCAAGACTTGTCTTAGGCTCTTCTTCTCTTGCTTTCATGCCTGATCCTTATATATTATGTACGATAAATAATTTCCTCTTTCTTTCTTTTTTATCGTAGTTCCAAGCTATCTTCACTCTGCCTTGGGAATAATGTCAAATAATGATCCATGTATAAGTATAGCCAAACTGAATTCGAAAATCACTTTAGTTTGGGATCCAGCAAACATGTATTTATCTTTTGTTGATTGCATATACTTCTGAAAATTTGACAAACGTGATGTATCTGTTCTGCTTAATTTTTGGCGTAAGCATTTTAAAAATTATGTGTATGAGTCCAACGAGGGAGATAATTTATTTATTTTTGTTTATCATACAGTTTTTAAGTTAATTATATGAGCCGGCACAGTCGCATTCTCAGAAAGTTTATTCAATAAGAATTATTTATATGTCATTACAAACAAATAGTACTAGTATATTGCAAGTTCAGAGAGTTGACTCACGTTTAATGTATACACAACAATACAATTTCATCGCATATTACCAAAAAAATAACAATTCCAAGGATAAAATCAACTTGTCGTCTAATTTTGAAAGATACAAGTGGAGAGGAACGAAAGAGACGTGTACTGGATAAGTTGGTCCATCTCTATCAATGACCAGATAAATCGTAATCAAAGTGATACTTTGGTTATTCAATATAGTTTTCTAATACAGTATGTTCATGAAAATATGATATGTACTTCTGTCATCTTCTTAAAAGAAAATTAGGACGGAACAGACACGTCATCTTCAGCACTGATCTATTTATACACCTTCATCATTGTTGGTACTTTTGAACGTACATAACTCGTTTTATTACTTGTTAATGTTATCCAAGTAACATACTATTAAACAATTTTCAATCATTTTCAGAATAATAAAAAAATAATGGGTTTTGCGTATAGGCGTGCAAATTGGTAATGATACTATCTTTTAAAGATAGCACCATTATCCCAAAATTTCAAAATTGAGGTTCTTATTTTGATTTTTTTTTGTCTGTTTTTTTTTTATAAAAAAAAAGGAATTAATAGCGGGCCGCTACGTATCAGTGGGACCCGCAAACAATACAAGAAACAAGAAGAGGGGATATCTTATTTTGCATACATAAGAGCATGTTTAATGGAGTCTCTTAGAGAGGGTTTTTAGCGAATTTAAGAGAAGGTTTCTTAGTTTTTAACTAAAAGAATTAAGAGACGTCTCTTAAATAAGAGATTTTAGAGACGTCTCTTAACTTTTTTAGTTAAAAGTTAAGAAACCGTCTCTTAAATCCCGCTAAAAACCCTTCCTAAGAAATTCTCATTAAACATGCTCTAAAAGACTTTTTGTGTTTTTGGTGGGTTCCACCATATAAGAAACTCTTTTAGAGATGGGATAATGGTGCTCTAAAACTGTTTGGAAAGATTAATACATGATCCAAATGGGCCATTACTAAAAGCCTGTTAAGAGCAATACTTTATATCTAGCTAGCCCATAGTATCAATTAATTGAACACATTATCCATCTGCTTGCTAAAACAATTTTTTTTTTAAATGATCTAAAAGCAAGAAACAAAACAGAAAACATATCTCGTATTTTGTGAGTTGATGTCCGACGTTATTCTGAAATCGAGGAGATGAATGGGTTAAGCTCCAAAACAAAGGTAATGCTAGTTTACAACTACCAAGAAGATTTTTTTTTTGTTTTTTGGAGCAACTACCAAGAAGACTATCTTTTGTTTCTTACCGTAATACTCTCTCCGTTTCATATTACTTGTCGTTTTAGGTTTATTCACACATATTAAGAAAACATATGATTTTGTATATTTCTAAAATAAAAACACAATTACCTATACACATAACCATATTTCAACCAATAGAAAAATAAAAACACAATTACCTATGAATCTTATTAATGAATTTTACATTGAAACTCTAAAACGACACTTATTTTGAAACGAAATTTTTTTCCTAAAACGACAAGTAATTCGAAATGGAGGGAGTAAACTCTTACTCTCTCTTACAAAATCACAAATAAAATAATCAAAATATGCAACCCAAAACACCGGGTCGGATACGTAACGTTGCAACTTCTTATTTTTCTTTTCTTTTTAAAATGTAAAAATATAATTTGTAATCAAAACTCTATTCCCATTCAGGCTGATTTATAAATTTACTTTAAAATGCAAAAATATAGTTGAAAACATGAAAACAATCTAGAGCAGGAGGACTATTGCCCCCACGGCCCCACCTTTCTTTTTCTATGCATCGATCTTCTTCGGTGGTGAATGAAAAAAGAAGAAAATAACTTTATTATGCGTTCACACGTTCCAGTTTCTTTTTTCTTTTTAAATAAAGAAACCTTTTTATCGAGTGTGATTCTTTGACAAACGGAAGTCGACTTCTCAGACAGAAACAAATTTTCCCGACATCGCATTTGTCAATTTCCCCACCCCGTCTAGATTTAGACAAGTCACAAGAGTCACAAAAGGCTATTATATCGTCACATCTTCTTCCAATGTGTGATGTTTCCGGTTTCCCTTTATCCTTTTTTTACTTTCATTTCTTTTGAGGTCAGTTTTTTTCCTCTCTGTCTTCTTCCTTCTTCTTTTACTCTGCTGAGCGAGTTAGTATTTGGAGTTTTTATCCCTTACTGCCCCCACTATAATCCCTTTTTTTAATATATATTTGGCTGCATTCCACCATATCCTTGGTTTTGAGCTAGTGGATTTTGGATTTTCAGTAACGAGATATGGGTTTTTATTGCAGGTAGATTAAGTGTTCGTTGAAATGTCTGACTGACTGAACAAACCCATCTCCTATGTTATAGCCGCTGCTTCCATCTGGTAACTTTTCTTTGACTCTATTCATATTATTAACTGCAACCATCATTTGAAGTTTCATCACACTAGTCCAAATATCAATAGAATATTAAGATATATATAGTTAAGTAAGATAAATAATTTCATGCCAATTGGGCCACATGTGATTCAAGAAAGAACTGTGGAGGAGATAGAGGGACGGTCAACAACTCCTACTTGTTTGCCCAACTAGCCGAAGAAATAAGAAGAAAAACTCCACAAATTGGTTAAACAAATATTCCTTTTTCATTATTATGTTAAGTCTTTTAGTGGTTAAAAAACTCATGGATATTGAAACAGCTAGACTCTACAAAGAATAGGGCAATATCAAGACACATATCAAAAAGTTGGGTAGTACTTTAATACACATGTACATTTTAGTATATAATAAGTACTATTTAAACTTTTTTATCTGTAGCTTACAGTTTTTTATTAGTAATGTTTATTTAGTTTGGTTAACTTAAGCTCCACAGTAACTTTACTTTTGAAGGCAAAACACTTTTGTCACTTTGTCTATTTTTAACTATCTATGTAGATCTCTAGCTCTTCCTCTTTTTCCGATTTGGTTGGACTCGTGGGGGGTGTTGTACACACTTGTGACTGTCTTTTTTTTGACACGTGAGTCGATCTCTCTTCTTCTCACCACCATTTCCCTGAACACATGAGCCATACCAACTTTTCTTCTTCAGTTGAAACCCACCCCCACGCCTTTTTTGCCCCTTTTAATGTTTAAAAGCTTCCTCCTTTATCATTAAAGGATAGAAGTTTCGCTAGTTTTATAGTATTCGTTGGTGTCTTACAGGTGAAGAAGATTCACTTGGCTTTTCCACAAAAGTCCCCAGCTTTTCAGGCCTATCTGCGCTTAAAAGTTAAAGCTGGAGTTTCCTAAGGCAGGCCATGCGGTTTCTGCTTGGATCTCTTGAAGCATTTCCTGTAACTCTTTTGTTTTCTCCAACTCCTGGGAACTGATAAGAAGAAAGCTCCTTTGTGGTAATTTTTTAAAAAAACAAATGGGATTTGGAGTTGGTGGTGGAGGTAGTAGAATGTTGGATTTGAGGATGGTCCAAAGCCACAAGCGTTCAAAAAGGTAAACTGTCCACTCTATTGTTCGTTATTAACAACTTCTATTGTAGGTAAAATAAAATCTCTTGAGTATCCTTTGTTCATGTCGTTTCCATTGATCCTTCCTTATTAGTTGCTCTTTATGCACAGTGCCAGCTTTCCAGAAAATAAAAGAGCTGAGGAAGATAAACCTTCAAATACTTCTTTTGAAGCCTCTCAACGCATCAAGCTGGTGAGTACAATCACTTTCTTTGCCTTTTTCATCTTAAAAAAAGTCGTGATAAAGTTTATTGGTATTTGTTAAAGAACAGCCTAAGACGCTGAGACATGATTCTTACCTTCTTGGATTTATCTTTATGTTTCTTTGACTAATAAGTATCTTTTTCTCTCTCTCTCTCCAAGCTACTTTTTTTTTCCTTTTGCATCTTTTTGGTGAAAGCCTGCCTTTACACAAATGTTTCGCTATTCTTCTTTGTATCCTTCTTACTTGTCTTATACTTTTTTAAAACGAATTTCCTTTCTGGTATTAAGTTGTTAGAAACTTAACTCTCTAAAAAAAGAGAGTCTCCGAAGCTGTTTCTTTATCTTTATAAAACCTCTTCTGAGACAGGTTATCGTTTATGGAATTTGTCTGACTTGGTTTAGGACATGGGTCGTTCAAATGAATCAGCCAAAGACAAGCATAATCAGTATCATTCAATCACCGAAACTTCATTGAAGCAAGAGGTAACGTTGTACGCGTTGTTTTTACTTGGTAATCATGTCCTTCTTCTGTGGATTAGGCTCAGTCACCTTATTCTTGTTGTTGGAATCACAGATTGATCAGCTCGAGAGAAGACTACAAGATCAATTTAAGGTTCGTTTTGCATTTGAAAAGGCGTTAGGCTATCGAACAGCTTCTTCTTACATGCTCACTGAAGCAAACGACATTCCTATGCCCAAGGTCAGTCAGTTGCATTTCTATATCTTTTGGAAACGAGCTCTGTGCATCTAAGATACTTTTTTTGTTTTTTCCTTTCTTCTTCTCCAGCCAGCTATTGATTTGATCAAAGACATTGCGGTTCTGGAGATGGAAGTTATACATTTGGAACAGTATCTTCTTTCATTATATCGAAAAGCCTTTGACCAGAAAATCTCTTCTGTATCCCCAAATTCAGAGAAGGAGAAGCCAAAGTCTCCTCCTGTGACAACCCCTAGAAGGCGTTTAGGCTTTTCTGAAGAAGATGATACCCTGCTTGATGATGATGATGATGATGATCAAAATCAACCAAAGGAAACCGAAATTCCTGCAGGTGGCAGAGACCAAAAGGACTCCAGTTTCCACCGTAGCCACTCGCAGCGTTCAGCATTTGAGTGTAGGAAAGATTCATGGACTAAAGACACCGGCTCTTGCCACTCCCAACCGTTGTATGTGCAGAACAATGGGGAAAATCTAATCAGTCTAGCTGAACATCTAGGCACTCGAATCTCAGATCATGTCCCAGAGACGCCCAACAAGTTGTCTGAAGGAATGGTCAAGTGTATGTCAGAGATATACTGCAAGCTTGCAGAGCCACCTTCTGCACTACATGAAGGACTTTCATCGCCAAACTCGTCTTTATCTTCGAGTGCATTCTCTCCCTCTGACCAATACGATACATCAAGCCCTGGATTGGGAAACAACTCCTCTTTCGATGTACGTTTAGATAACTCCTCTTTCCATGCACAAGGAGAAAAGGACTTCAGTGGACCTTACAGCAACATGGTCGAAGTGCTTTGCATTTACAGAGACGCCAAAAAGGCCAATGAGGTCGAAGACCTTCTGCAAAACTTCAAGTGAGTCGCTTTGAGATTGATTGATTGTTTGTTTGTGAAATTAGGTAGGGGATGTTGATATGTTTAAAACTCTTCTTGCAGGTCGCTTATCAGTAGGTTGGAAGAAGTGGATCCAAGTAAGTTGAAGCATGAGGAGAAGCTGGCGTTCTGGATAAATGTGCACAATGCACTTGTGATGCATGTAAAAAACTCTCTTTCTTTCAAAAGAATTCAGTTTCAGTTTTGTGTGACTCTTATGGCAATTTCTTTAAAATCTCTTTATAGGCGTTTTTAGCTTATGGGATTCCACAGAACAATGTGAAGAGAGTCCTACTGCTACTCAAGGTATAAATATCTCTTGCTCAAAGAAAGACACATGGACCATCTTTTCCTTTCTCTATGTCTCCTAATTTGCTATTTTTAAAGGCTGCATATAACGTTGGTGGACACACGGTTAGCGCGGAAGCAATTCAAAGCTCTATACTTGGATGCAAAATGGCTCATCCTGGACAGGTAACTTGGAGAAGTAATCATGAACGTTCTCTTCAAATCACAAAACGAAAAAGTAAACTTTTAACTTTTCATTTTTCTCTCTTTAGTGGCTTAGACTGTTATTTGCTTCAAAGAAGTTCAAAGCAGGAGATGAAAGATTAGCTTACGCAATCAATCATTCCGAACCTCTCCTACATTTTGCACTTACTTCAGGCAGCCACTCCGATCCTCCGGTATTTTTTGATCTTGAAAAAAAGACGTGAACCCCTTTAATTAATTTGTGCCAATTAAAAGAGCTGAAGTATCTGCTTCTTGGTTTGAAACAGGTTCGTGTATATACACCGAAAAGAATCCAGCAAGAGCTAGAAACGTCGAAAGAAGACTACATAAGGATGAACTTAAGCTTCCGCAATCAGAAACTCCAACTGCCAAAGCTTGTGGAAACGTTTGCGAAAGAGTCCGGTTTATGTCCGGCGGGTTTGACGCAGATGGTTAACCGGAGTGTACCAGAATCTTTGAGAAAATGTTTTAACAAGTGTCAGTCTGGTAGTAGTAAATCACGCAAGCCAATCGATTGGATCCCACACAGCTTTACATTCAGATATCTTATTCTTATTAGAGAAGCTGCCAAATGAAAAAAAAATATTGATTCATAATATAATGTGTGTCAGTCAGTGTGTACATAAAAAAGATCGTTGTCTATGATTGCCCCCACTTTCTAATTATAATATTGTTGTGTTTCGTCTGGATGATTGGATCTTCTTGTTTCTTCACAGTTACTTAGCACCAAGGAAAGGAAAGGAAAGGAAACCCATTAGTATACTGTTAATTATTGCCAATTAATTTTTCTAGTAAGACATGTTTTTCTTCTGATATGGCTTTTGGCACTTGAGCACAGCCGAGCTCCTTTGAGTCTCCCCACACGACTTGTATATAGACCCCGCACGTGTGGTTCGCGGCCCATTAATTCTTTGTTGATATTCGAATCCTAAGCTTCAACACCTTGTTTAATTTCTTTTGTTTGTTGTAAAAGCCCATTAATGCTAATGGATCCTGCCTTCTTTGCCTCATATATTCCAATTTTGTCAAAAGCAATACTAGTTTAAACTATAGTAAATGTTGCTCGTTGCACTTCTAATCTTTAAACTATAGTAAATGTTGCTCGTTGCACTTCTAATCGAGAAAAAATATCTGATACTTGGATTTCTTTTGAAATTACTTCAGATACTGCTCGCTATGAATTTCATGATCAGTCACTTGTATATCTAAACCACCGAATAATAACTCTCTCTGCATACAAGTCTCAACAAATAAATTAAAATTTCATGTTCTATACCGTATAGTCAGTCATAAATGCAGCACGAAAGGGAAGTGATATGGGCGGGCCACAACTTCCATCAGAACATATCTTTCTTTTTTAACGCTACGATTTATTTATTTTTTAGCATATAATTTCCATTGATTTCTCTCAAAAGGAGTTCTTACAACACACATTTCAACCTCAAATTGAGTAAAAATTGGTACAACCATGCTTGTGATTAACAATCCAAAAGATGATATAGTCGAGTTGTGGCTAGCTACCCCGGATCAGATATCAACATCACCACTGAGCTTGTTAATCTAGGTTTAATACTACAAATTTCATTGATGAACAACAAGAAATATATTGTTTGTGATACAAATAACAAATTAAAACTAACAAAAAAAAATTACAAAGAATTAGCAGAATCCAAAAAACACAATATAAATTATTTTAGATAATAATGATTATCAAATTAATAAAATTCACTTTTAATTTATAATTAATTATATATTAATAAATATAATTATTTATTAATAATATTAATTAATTTATTTTTTAACAAAATGACTTAGTAAATTATAGTATATATAGTATTTAGATTATTTGGTTTTATATAAATAGGTTTCCTATCACTAAAATTGTATTCATTTTTACTGATATTGATATTTTTGTATAAAAAATGATAATAAAATACTAATTTTTAAGTTAGATTAAATTAATTCATTACAATATCTAGCTTCCGCTGAATCAAAAAACTATTTTAGATTAATCTGCGGTTGGTTCAGTCGAGTATATATAGTTGACCAATCACAAACTGATTTGCTGGTTATAAGGAAATTTTAGAGATTCATAAAATTGTTAAGACGAAACATTTACGTGTGAGTTAATTAACTAAGCCTACGGAACATTGCATTGCATTGTATGAAGATTGGAATCACATCACTGGAATATCATCATCCTATTACCCATTTCTCAAATTCTCATGGCTAATTTGTTTTATATTCCCATTAAAAGCAAAAAAAAAGAGTTAAACGTCTCTAATTACAATTTATACATCGGTCAAAATGACTAATTGACCCTACTCTACTCGACGATCGTGCTCAAATTCCTCGTAAATATCCTCTTCCCTTTCACACAACCTACGTTTGTCTTCACTCCGACGATGATGGAGTTATCGCCGTCGCCGGCAACCCAGCCGACTCCCCCGCTCTTGGTCAACGCCGAGCTCGCTTTAACAGCCAACGCTGCCATTTCCTCCGCCCTTAGCGGATGACTGAGCCACGTCAGCGGTAAAACGAAGTAAAGCTGTCCCGATCGGAGCTCTTCGTTTCCAGAGACAGCTGAAACGGCGTCGTCGAAGTCCATTTCGTCTGAGTTGCAGACAAAACTCGTCGGGTAGTTCTGTAAGATCTGCCAAACTTTGACCGGAGTTGAGAACTCTTGTAAAGTCCCGTCGAACAATATTAGCTTCGCGGAATCTCCACTCATACATTCACGTGAAACGCACGCTCCCATTTTTGTTTACGTCTTTGGAAAAAAAAAAGAGAGCTCTTTTTAAGAGAAGATAGCTTGATGTTGTCTTGTGATTGTGAAAGAGACGACCTTGGGACGAGTTTATATATATGAATAGCGAGGAAGAAGACGACAACTAGCCTCGAGAATCTTTAGTCCACGTCGGATTTGTCGTGTAGTAACAACAATGGAACATGACAGCGTTTGGTTTATTGTTTGCCGATTGATTTTACAGGACGGACCCTCGAGTGAAGGGTGTTTCGGGAAAGAAGGAGAGATAAACGTGGGGAAGAATGAGAGAGGAAGGAGCTTTTAGGTGGTGAAGGAGCGGCGGGCCACGTGGCTGACAGAAGCATGACCGGCAAAGCAGACAAGATTGAGTTAGCCGGGGAAGTTTCGTGTCTCCGGTGGGTGGGTTAGATTAGATCTCTCACGTTAAGACACTAGGGGGACTTCTGAGAGTGGAGCCCATCAGTGTTCTGGGCCCGTTAGATTCTTTTGGACCCTCTTAGTTTATTTTTTTTCTGTCAACTGGACCCTCTTAGTGGATACAAGAGTCACCTACCTTGATATTCTAATATTTTAATTACTTTTTTTAATCACTACTTTTTATGTTGCATGAATGTGGCATTAATGAGAACGTTCCCAAAATTATCGAGTGTCTAGAACTATTTTCTTACGTTGGACGGCATGCAAAAAGCTGTATATAATTGTTTATCCTTTTTTTTGTGTTATGTACTACTTTAATGCTTTTGCTCTGAACGATTGGTTGAAGAGTACATTTTCTTTATTTATATGTTAAAGTGGACTTTTTGCCTTTTGTTTATATATGTATATTAATTTAAAGGGCAATTCTCTTAAATAGCCATTTTTAAGTTTTTGTCACAAAATAGCCCTAAAAAAATAAAATGACCAAAATAGACTTTTTTTTTTGAAAATTTGATTTTTTTTTTTTTTTTTTTTGAAATTTGAAACCCTAACCCCAAACCCACTCCTTTACTCTAAACCCTAAAGTTCAAATTAGTTAACCCTATGGGTATAAATGCATATAAATGAATTTTTTAGCTTCTAAAAAAAACATTTTGGTCATTTTCTTCCTTAAAAACTATTTTTGTGAGAAACAAACTAAAAGAGGCTATCTAAGAGAGTTTCTCTAATTTAAATGGATCTGTTATAGTGTTATGGATTATAATCAACTAATTGGCTCTTTTTTTGAGCAATCAATTAATTGGCTATATTAGTTGCAAATAAATAAATAAATTAATTGGCTATATTAGTGGTTCAAGAACAAAAGGTAAATATCAATTGCCCTACCACTCTATTTACTTTCTGAATATAAAATAGCTCAAGCTTACTATTTACACACACACACTCACACATTATTTTCCCAATGTTTGTGTGGGACTGGAATCACCCGCGTCTCCACCGAATCAAATCAGCAAATGTCTATCTTTTGTTTAACAATTTTGATATTTTGGCAGATGTATATTTGTTTGTTTACGTAGAACTTTGTCCCAGTAGCCATTTAACGTACAATAAAATAGTAGTTCGTTAGATCTAGTGGATACTAATTAATCTCCCACGGTGGTGTGACATAACTTTCATATGTAAGGCCAACAATAGTTATTACATGAGGTGAAACTGGACATCAATACAATTCTGCTTAACTAGTTCCATTTTCAGCACGAGGCATGCTTTTGTCGACATTTGAATTATATATTAAGTTATCTAAAACCCAAATAAATAAATATATATACATATATGTTTTTCGGAAAGTGTGGATATATATGTTACTGCCTCAATGTTATTTATTGTGAATTGGTCGATTATCCGTAAGATGGAACTTATAACATGCCTCAGAGCAGAATGATTTTAGATTTAGAACATGTGATTAGATGACACTAACACGCACGCTTATAGAATGTACTGTAAGAGACTAAGAGTATCTTGAAAACTTCTTTGGCGAGTGAATGCAAGATTTGTACTATACTTCTCTACGAATCTGATCTCTATAAGATAAAAGACAGAAATCATGTCCGCAAGAAAATCAAACAATTTCATTAATTAATTATATACTAATTCCAGAGGTTTAAAACTTAAGAAAGATCATCTGTCTGTGATCTGCATTGTTGTGCTGTCCCACGCCAATGCAATTGTTCGTGTTCTTTCATGTCGCGAGGTTTATGAACAAGCACAGACCAATATGTTTTATTTAAATGTTAAAACACTGTTTTGTTTTAATATTTCACACCCATGCACATTTAATACAGGGTAAGGTCCATAAGGAGCAGGGTGATTAGACTAAACTATGAAATATTATTTCCACTTGCTGCTCGCCAGTCTATTTAACTAATTTCATATAAATATATCAACCATACGAACCAACTATTTCAGTCATTTATATATTCTTCGATTATCGAATTGATTTTAATGTAAACTTCTAATTCACAAAGCCCATCATGTTTGGGACTGATAGTATGTTTTAAGGCCCAAACATTATATAAATTTTCTTTTATATTACTTTGTTTTATGATATTTTCGGTTTCGTTCGTATTAGATATGGACCATAAGATCAAAGTTGGTATTATAAGTCATTTTTGCATGTGCATTTTTTATAAGAGAAAGACGAAGGAAGCATGAAAAGATGTTCTCTCATTATCATGAAATACAATTAACAGAAGAAGATGTTTAGATATGATATTAACATGATCACTCAAGTTGACCATACCAGACCCCTTGGATCTTCACATCCTTTGGTACCTTGGCACCCAAGTCAGTATCCGACGGCTGAAGACTCTCAAACACTCCAATCACTTCTCCTGTCTCCGGTTTGCTCTTTGTCACTTTCAAAGTGATCTCTCCCACCGAAGCTGCCGTGTTTTTCACGTTCTCCTTTGAAAGCTCCTCTTCGTCTCCTCTGCCTCCAGCTGGCAACGCAACGGCGTTGTCATATCCAGTGGATCCACCACGACCCTTTGGGTCCAAGAATGACGAGCCACGGTACGACGGGACCAAGAATTTGCCAGTGAAGCTGTCTGGTTTGCCCGAGGCGTCAAGCTGCTTGACAGTGAAGAGAAACGGCACACGCTCGCCTCCTGGAAGCTGAACAGTGACTGCAGCGTAGTCGATTCCGTCTTCTTCCTTGAAGTTCACGCTTCCGTCTGAAGAAACCTGTTCGAATACCAATTAAAAAGATCACTCACAAACCCTAATCCAAAACCAAAAGCAGACTGTTTCTTGCGGTGGAAGTAAATAAAAAACCTCGAAGGGGCCTTCGATTTCGTCAAGGGTGTAGGTGAGACGGGTCATGAGCTTGGTGTTCTGGAAATCAGGAGGTGCGTTCTTGCTAACACTCTCAGCCTTGACGGTGAAGGAAGTAGGCTCGAAGCAGAACTTCTTGCCAGCGTACTTACCGGGCTTGAAGGAGAAAGTCTCAGAGCCACCGTCAATGGTTGGACACTGGTTGGCAGTTCCAGTTCCCTTGACTTCCATGTATGTCTTGCTCTGTATCTCGTCGTAAGTGAGTCTCTTCGGAGCTCCCTCTGCACTTGCTCCCTTTCATTACACCCAAAATGATACAAGTTCAAGAAACTGTTGGCAATAAGATTTTAAAATTCTGAAAACCATATCCACTATCAAATTAGGTGTGTGAACATTTACAATTTGTTGGTTACTACTAGTGATTGCATCTACAAGTTGTTCATTTGAATCACACACAAACTCTTAATTTTCATGTATGTGTTTTTAGTTAGTTTCATTATGTTTCTTGCTGAATCTTTATGTAATAAACTTTATCTATGAATAGGTGTGGTGAAAGAATGTTACCGAGACGACGAGAGCAGAGGTTGCAAGAGCAAATCCGGCGATTTTAACAGCGTCAGAGCATTTTCCAGCAAAGTCTTTGATGTCAGATTGGTAGGAACAAGTGAGGCGTGCAGAAGAAGTCTCTAGCCCGAATGATTTGCCGACCGTCTGAGACGACCGGAGTAGACCACAACCGCGAGAAGGAGCGGTGGATATTTTGGCAGACTGGAGGAATGTGGCGGCGGATTGGAGAGAGGCTGCCATGGCCACAATAATGGTTTTTTAATTGTGATCCCAAGCAGAGAGGAAGACTAAAGAGTAACAATCATAGGAGAGATAGATAAGATTGGGATAAGGTGATGATTTTCATTGGTTTGTTTTTTGGGAGTGGTTTCTTTTATTGCACGTGTCGAAATTTTAAGTGGATATATGGATACTGTCTCACCAAGGGATGCTGACATGTAGTCCAAAAATACTTTAAAAAACATTAAAAAAATTTGGCCCATGCAGGTTTCGAACCTGCGACCTTCGCGTTATTAGCACGACGCTCTAACCAACTGAGCTAATGGGCCTTCGTTGGTGATGCACTCGCAGAATTAACAAAACCGTTTTGTTTTGTTTGTTCAAAGACATTTATGTCTCCTTGTATGCTTGAAACTTACATTTTTATGCTTGTAAACGTTCTACGTCCTTTTAGATATAATCCATATCAGTTGCCAAGAAAGTCTTAAAAAAAAGAATTAAGACTTTTATGCGTTCTTAAATACTCTATTTGTTTCATAATAAGTGTCGTTTTAGCTTTTTGCACACAAATTAAGAAAACATTTAATTTTGCTTATTTTCTATAGAAAAACATTATTTCTCATACACCTAATCATATTTCAATCAATAGAAATTAAACTAGAAAACAAAACCAATAAATTATGTATTGAAATTCTAAAACGACACTCTTTGGAAGGAGGACTAAATATTACCCAGTTTCTTTAAAAAAGGTTTTGAAACAGATGTGTTGTAGTTCAATACTTGATATATCCCCAGAATATTCATAATATTAAAATTTTACTTGATACATTAATTTGATAATTAGAACGAAGTGGGATTAAATAATCTGGATTAGTTAACTTTGTTGAGTAGTACTTGGCAAGCTGCATAAAAGGCTGTAATTGCTGTCCTTATTAAGAGATTGGGTAACGTTACTATGTCATTGTTGTTGGGTTATGAGTAAAGCTTCGGAAACGCCAGAGAAGAGTCCATTTGGTCATGCCTAAGAGGCTTTGATTTGACTCGAGAGCATCTGTTTTCTTAATTATCCAATCAGAACCGAATTACTGAATGTAAAAACTTTGACAGTCGCCTATATATCTAAAAATTTACGGAGCATACACAAGTGAAACAAATAGGAAGGCACTCAGAATGAGTAGGAGGTTTTGATTCATCATTAGGAATCGGATGACAATAAACAATCCTCATCATGCCTTCTTCTAATCAAAATTTTTAAAACTAACATAAACCGAATAAAAATAGGATTACTCTCAGACAAATGCCTCGATTGTCCCCACGATTTAAAGAATGGATTGATCGGACTCGTCATCTATTGTGTTTGTTCATCACCGAGAAACCCATTTTTACTTGGTTCGTATAAGTTACTCAAATTAATAACAGGAGAAGAAAAGTGATCCTCTCAGACAAATGCCTCGATTGTCCCCATGATTTTTATGAATGGATTCATCGGACTCGTCATCTATTGTTTCTTCATCACTGAGAATCTTTCTTTTCCTCTGGCAAAAGATAAATCAAATAGTTTACGTAAACCCGTTTTGAACTACAACCCTTATCTAAAAAAATTAACTGCAAGAGTATTGCGGCTTAGAATAACGAAAGAGAGAACGAGAAAGAGCTATGTTTACGAGGAAATTTGCAGAGACTACTAATGTATACTTGAATATTTCGATAAAGACGGTAGCCAGCTAATTTATAGCCGAATGGGTATAGGATTAGGGTTTTAGGTCGTCTACTCTATAAAACGACATGAAGACTTTACTATTAAACAAATGAAACAATGAAACAACTCTCACTTCTCACTGACAGCCCCTAAAAAACAACCCTGATTACGGCCCATTCCGGAATGCTTCAGAAAGTGGCCCAGAATATGATATTTTGACGTGTCATGGGCTTTGCTAATTCAGATACGTTTATTTTGGTTATACAAAGAAAACTCTAAAAACATTTCACATTCGTATAGAACATAGCAAGAAATCTCCACGGATTAAATAAAAATAACAATCCAAGAATCATCATCATCGTTTTATGCTTTCCTGATTCTGTACTAGAGATTCATCGAAAACTAATCAAATCCGTCGGGATCTATGATCCACCACCGTTGCCTCTTGCGAATCGCAGACCTGCGTCTTGAATTTGCATCCGAATTTTTTCGTGATTGACCAACTTCTAGACCGATCGGTAGTAGTCGTCGCCGGCGAACCAACTTTATCGATCTTAGCGATCACTTTCTTCATGTTTGAGCATTCTCTCTCTAACCGGTGAACGCGCGTCCTCATCGTATCCATATCCAACCGAAGCACCTGATTCTCTCTCACCGTCTTCTTCCATTTCCCAGCGTCAACCTCTTCTTCCCCCCTCGTTTCATCGCCGTTCACCACCTCCGCTATCGTTAGATTCCTTCTTGCTGCGGTCGCCGACGGTCTAGGCTCCGTTGACTGAGACGGAGACGGCGATTGAGCCGCTAATAACGTACCGGCGATCGCATGGCGGAGCTGTAACTGCTCGAAGAAGAGGACTTGTACGACGGTTCGTAGGGGAAGCCGCTCGTTCTGTGCGGCGTGTGTGCACGCTTCCAGCGTGAGCTTTTGACAGTCCATTACGCCGCATACCTTCTCCTTCTCTTCTTCCGATACCCATGGATGCGCCTAGCATTGATAAAAGAAGTCAGATCCAATTATCCGATCTCTCGAGTTTTATTAGCTATTAGATTACCTTGAGATACACGTCGACAGCTCTGTAAAGTCCATCGTCGTAGAGACGAGCTTGATCTGGGAGTGAGATCGCTAGGTTGTAGAACTTCTCCGATTTGAGATTGGCGTCCGACGCGATCTCCGCGAGGAATCCGTCGATCAATTTCCCGACTAGCATCAGCGACGGAGAACGTCCGTCAGCTTCGACTACTATCGCAGTGTTCGATTGTTCCAAGGAGTCGAGAAAGTGGCTTAGGATTCTCTCCACCAAATCGACGTCGTATAACGTCTCGTTGAGATATGAATAGCTAGGGACGAGCAAATCGTCTAGCGTGGCTCGCTCTAGCTGCGATCCAATCTTTCTCTCCAATAGATCGCGGCTAGTCTCCGACGCGTTGAGGATGATGGCTGTTCGTAATAATCCGAAGAGGAACCTCGTGGTGGTTGCGGAGATGGAGCTCTTATCTAACGGAAGATTAGAGGTTATCGTCTCGAGTATATCTCTCTGTTCGTTTTCTGAAGCTGCAGTTGTTGAAGATGATGACGGTTTACGGTTAGATCGCAAGATTCCTGGAATATGCTTTTTAGCGTAACTAATCAAACAGCTCTCTATGACATCTGAGCTCAGATCTTCCGATCTCATTGAGAGAATCACAGCTCTGAAGATGGGAAGGCTCAGCTGCGCCAGATCTTCAAACCACAGCTCCGTATTCGTATCCCTATTCTGTTTCTTCCGTCGCGCATCGGGAATAAGCGACAGATCAGTGACGGAGTTGCCGCCGCCGCCGTCGTTTACTGGCCAACCGAATAGTGAAGGATTGGCAGAGGAAGCTCTGGAGACGATGGACTCTATGCACTGTTCCGTTATACCAAGCGATTCCGCTAAAGGTGAGACTGCGTCACAAGCTTGAAGAGCCTTAATGGATTCTCGCAAGCTTTTGTAGACGGAATGTGAAAGAAACCTCTCCGTCTTTGATATAAGGTTATCCGGTGAATACTCTTCCGTCATTTCGAGATGCTCGGCCGCGCAGCGAAGCGGAACTGCAGAGGAGGCGGAGAGGTCGATCTTGACGCCGTAGCAGAACTTCGCCACCATCTCGAAGCTCTCTGAACTTCCGGGAAAATCTTCAAGCGTTATGTGAGGGAAACCATTTTCTTCAATCTCCTGCTCGTCTTCTTCTTCTTGTACATCATCCTCGATTTCATGGCTTTTTCCTTTCTTATCACTCTCTGCTACTACAACAGTTAGCGCCATGGAGGTTTGGGGGTTTACAGAAGAAAATGATCTCGTCTCCTGCTCTGTAATCAGCCTGTGAAGTTTCCTGCTCTTTGACATGAGAGGAAACTGAAGGACAAACAAAAAAAATGAGGAAAAAGAATTAAAAAAAAACTAAGAAAAATGAAAGACACAATCTGAGGCGTTTATGGACACACCTTGTGGAGATGAAATGTCATATCATCAACTTGGATTTCAATGTCGCTAGGTAATCCAGTAGTACAGAACCTTCATCAACAAGAAAACATAATGTTAAAGGATAATGCATTTCAACAAACATTATCGTAATTTATTGAAAACAGTGTTAGCTCTCATCACCATGCTTGACCCTTGGAGGTAGACTTCTCTGACGACGCCATTGTAGACCACACTGTGAAGAAAGCTCTGGAAAAAAAACACTCACAGAAGAAACCAAAACCTCTCTCTTTCTAAAGAGAATGTGGAGAGAAAAAGAGAGAGAGGAAAGGGGAAGGGAATTGGAATCCTAAATCATGAGAAAGAGACTGATTAAAAAACAATTATTCGTATATCGAAAAAGGGGATCTCGTTTTTGATACATCTTTCCTCTCTTTTTTTTTCTCCCTTTAAAATCTGTTCTTTCAGTATAAATTAATCATTTAGTTGGAGAACAGCAAGAATCTCAACTACTCTCTCAAGACGACACATTTTCAGAGAAATTTCGCTTTGGGACAAGCAAAATCCCACTCATTTGTTAATCATGTATTCTAATTAACCATAAACGGTCCCATTTTTATGCTTTCCAGTGTTTTTTTCTTGCTTTTTTTTTAAATGCATTACTCCATTCATATTTTAAATTTTAAGATATGATTATATTTATTGAATTGTTTGAAAAGAAATCAAGGACCAAAGTGGTTTAGTTAAACAAATCAAGTGGCAGACATATATATGGACGGTTTTTTAATATGAAAATAATGTCTCACCTAATTCTGAAAATTGGTTTGGGGTTTTTGACGTTTAGGAATCCCATGTGGA
>MU107328.1:10304-29029 GCA_012274485.2 Sinapis alba
TTCCATTCAGTACGGATAAGGCTGATCATATACGCCTATCAATACGTATGGGTCGATTTTGCATGGCCTCTTGGACTAGTCTAGGCAGACCTTGGTCCTTCAAGGCAGTACGGATTGCTGATCGTATCAGCCTATCAGTACATATGGGTAATTTTTCATGTACTGATGGGACCAGTCCGGACAGTCCATGGTCTGTTGTGTTAAATTCTTCCATTCAGTACGGTTAAGGCTGATCATATCAGCCTATCGGTACGAATGGGTCAATTTTTCATGGCCTGATGGACCAGTCTTGACAGTCCTTGGTCCATCCAGGCAGTACAGATGGCTGATCAAATCAGCCTATCAGTACCTATGGGTCATTTTTAATGTACTGCTGGGACCAGTCTGGACAAGCCATTGTCCGTTGAGTTAAATACTTCCATTCAGTGCTGATAAGTCTGATCATATCAGCCTATCAGTACGTATGGGTCGCTTTTTCATGGCCTGATAGACCACTCTGGACAGTCCTTGGTCCTTCCAGGAAATACGGATGGCTGATCGTACCAGTCTATCAGTACGTATGGGTCATTTTTCATGAACTGTTGGGACCAGTCCAGAAAGTCCATGGTCTGCTGAGTTAAATCCTTCCATTCAGTATGGTTAAGGCTATTCATATAGGCCTATCAGTACATATGGGCTGATTTTTCATGGCCTGATGGACCAAGCTGAACAGTCGTGGTCTATCCAGGCAGTATGGATGGCTAATCATATCATTATATCAGCACGTATGGGTCATTTTTCATGTACTGATGGGACCAGTCCGGACAGTCCATGGTCCGCTGAGTTAAATCCTTCCATTAAGTAAGGTTAAGGCTGATCATATCAGCCTATCAGTACGTATGAGTCAATTTTTCATGGCCTGATGGACCAGTCTGGACAGTCCATGGTCCTTCCAGGTAGTACGGATGGCTTATCCTACCAGCCTATCAGTACGTATGGGTCTTTTTCATGTACTGTTCAGACCAGTCTGGACAGTCCATGGTCCGCTGAGTTAAATCCTTCCATTCAGTATGGTTAAGGGTGAGCATATCAGCCTATCAGTATGTATGGGTCAATTTTTCATGGCCTGATGGACCAGTCTGGACAATCCTTGGTCCTTCCAGGCAGTACGGATGGCTGATCGTAACAGCCTATCAGTACGTATGGGTCATTTTTAATGTACTGTTGGGACCAATCCGGACAGTCCATGGTCTGCTGACTTAAATCCTTTCATTTAGTATGGTTAAGGCTGATTATATCAGCCTATCTGTACGTATGGGTAAATTTTTCATGGCCTGATGGACCTGTCTGGACAGTCCTTGGTCCATCCAGGCAGTACGGATGGCTTATCTTACCAACCTATCAGTACGTATGGGTCTTTTTTCATGTACTGTTGGGACCAGTCTGGACAGTCCATGGTCCGCTGAGTAAAATCCTTTCATTCAGTATGGTAAGGCTGATCATATCAGCCTATCTGTATGTATGGGTGAATTTTTCATGGCCTGATGGACCAGTCCGGACAGTCCTTGGTCCATGCAGACAGTACGGATGGCTGATCGTACCAGCCTATCAGTACGTATGGGTCATTTTTCATGTACAGTTGGGACCAATCCGGACAGTCAAAGGTCCGCTGAGTTAAATCCTTGCATTCAGTATGGTTAAGGCTGATCATATCAGCCTATCTGTACGTATGGGTCAATTTTTCATGGCCTGATGGACCAGTCTGGACAGTGCTTGGTCCATGCAGGCAGTACGGATATCAGCCTATCAGTACGTATGAGTCATTTTACATGTACTGTTGGGACCAGATTGTACAGTCCATTGTCCGCTTAGTTAAATCCTTCCATTCAGTATGGTTAAGGCTGATCATATCAGCCTATCAGTATGTATGGGTTGATTTTTTATGGCCTGGTGGACCAGTCTGAACAATCCTTGGTCCTTCCAGGCAGTACGGATTGCTGATCGTACCAGCCTATCAGTACGTATGGGTCATTTTTCATGTACTGTTGGGGACAAATCCGGACAGTCCATGGTCCGCTGAGTTAAATCTTTGCATTCAGTATAGTTAAGGCTGATCATATCAGCCTATATGTACGTATGGGTCAATTTTTCATGGCCTGATGGACCAGTCTGGACAGTGCTTGGTCCATGCAGGCAGTACGGATGGCTGATTGTATCAGCCTATCAGTACGTATGGGTCATTTTTCATTTACTGATGGGACCAGTCCGGACAGTCCATGGTCCCTTGAGTTAAATTTTTCCATTCAGTACGGTTAAGGCTGATCATATCAGCCTGTCAGTATGTATGGGTCGATTTTTCATGGCCTAATGGACCAGGCTGGACAGTCCTTGGTTCATCCAGGCAGTACGGATGGCTGATCGTACCTGCCTATTAGTAAGTATGGGTCATTTTTAATGTACTGATGGGATCAGTCTGGACAAGCCATTGTCCGTTGAGTTAAATCCTTCCATTCAGTGCTGATAAGTCTGATCATATCAGCCTATCAGTATGTATGGGTCGCTTTTTCATGGCCTGATGGACCAGACTTGACAGTCCTTGGTTCATCCTATCAGTAGGTATGGGTCATTCTTAATGTATTAATGGGGACCAGTCTGGACAGTCCATGGTCCGTTGAATTAAATCCTTTCATTTATTACGAATGAAGGCTGATCATATAAGCCTATCAGTACGTATGGATCAATTTTTTCATCGCCTCTTGGACAAGTTTGGGCAGACTTTGGTCCTTCAAGGCAGTATGGAGGGCTGGTCGTATACGCCTATCCGTACGTATGGGTAATTTTTCATATACTGATGCGACCAGTCCGGACAGTCATTGGTCCGTTGAGTTAAATCCCTCCATTCAGTACGGTTAAGGCTGATCATATCAGCCTATCAGTACGTATGGGTCGATTTTTCATGGCCTGATGGACCAGTCTGGACAGTCCTTGGTTCATGCAGGCAGTACGGATGGCTGATTGTATCAGCTTATAAGTACGTATGGGTCATTTTTTATGTACTGATGGGACCAGTCCGGACACTCCATGGTCCCTTGAGTTAAATCTTTCCATTCAGTACTGTTGAGGCTGATCATATCAGCCTGTCAGTATGTACGGGTCGATTTTTCATGGCCTGATGGACCAGGCTGGAAAGTCCTTGGTCCATCCAGGCAGTACGGATGGCTGATCGTACCAGCCTATCAGTATGTATGGGTCATTTTTCATGTATAGTTGGGACCAGTCCGAACAGTCCATGGTCCTTTGAGCTAAATCCTTCCATCCAGTATGATCAGCCTACCAGTACGTATGGGTCGATTTTTCATGGCTTGATGGACCAAACTGGACAGTCCTTGGTCCTTCCAGGCAGTACGGATGGCTGATCGTACCAGCCTATCAGTACGTAAGGGTCCTTTTAATGTACTAATGGGACAAGTCTGGACAGTCCATAGTCCGTTGAATTAAATCCTTCCATTCAGTATGGATAAGGCAGATCATAAAAGCCGATCAATACGTATGGGTCGATTTTTCATGGCCTCTTGGACAAGTTTGGGCAGCCGTTGGTCCTTCAAGGCAGTACGGATTGCTGATCGTATCATCCTATCAGTACGTATGGGTCATTTTTCATGTACTGATGGGACCAGTCCGGACAGTCCATGGTCTGTTGAGTTAAATCCTTCCATTCAGTACAGTTAAGACTGATCATATCAGCCTGTCAGTATGTATGGGTAGATTTTTCATGGCCTGATGGACCAGGCTGGACAGTCCTTGGTCCATCCAGGCAGTACGAATGGATGATCGTACCAGCCTATCAGTACGTGTTGGTCACTTTTCATGTACTGTTGGGACCAGTCCGAACAGTTCATGGTCCTTTGAGTTAAGTCAATCCAATCAGTATGGTTAAGGCTGATCATATCAGCCTATCGGTACGAATGGGTCAATTTTTCATGGCCTGATGGACCAGTCTTGACAGTCCTTGGTCCATCCAGGCAGTACGGATGGCTGATCGAATCAGCCTATCAGTACATATGGGTCATTTTTAATGTACTGATGGGACCAGTCTGGACAAGCCATTGTCCGTTGAGTTAAATACTTCAATTTAGTACGGATAAGTCTGATCATATCAGCCTATCAGTATGTATGGGTCGATTTTTCATGGCCTGATGGACCAGTCTGGACAGTCCTTGGTCCTTCCAGGCAGTACAGATTGTTGATCGTACCAGCCTATTAGTATGCATGGGTCATTTTTCATGTACTGTTGGGACCAGTCCGGACAGTCCATGGTCCGCTGAGTTATATCCTTCCATCATGTATGGTTAAGGATGATCATATCAGCCTATCAATATGTATAAGTCGATTTTTCATGGCCTGATGGACCAGTCTGGACAGTCCTTGGTCCATCCAGGCAGTACGGATGGCGTATCGTACCAGTCTATCGGTACGTATGGGTCTTTTTTCATGTACTGTTGGGACCAGTCTGGACAGTCCATGGTCCGCTGAGTTAAATCCTTTCATTCAGTATGGTAAGGTTGATCATATCAGCCTATCTGTACGTATGGGTGAATTTTTCATGGCCCGATGGACAAGCCTAGACAGTCCTTGGTCCATGCAGGCAGTACGGATGGCTGATCGTATCAGCCTATCAGTACGTATGAGTAATTTTTCATGTACTGATGGGACCAGTCCGGACAGTCCATGGTCCCTTGAGTTAAATCTTTCCATTCAGTACGGTTAAAGCTAATCATATCAGCCTATCAATATGTATGGGTCGATTTTTCATGGCCTGATGGACCAGACTTGACAGTCCTTGGTCCTTCCAGGCAGTACGGATGGCTGATCATATCATCCTATCAGTACCTATGGGTTATTCTTAATATATTAATGGGGACCAGTCTGGACAGTCCATGGTCCTTTGAATTAAATCCTTCCATTTATTACGAATGAAGGCTGATCATATAAGTCTATCAGTATGTATGGATCAATTTTTCATGGCCTCTTGGACAAGTTTGGGCAGACTTTGGTCCTTCAAGGCAGTATGGAGGGCTTGTCGTATACGCCTATCCGTACGTATGGGTAATTTTTCATATACTGATGCGACCAGTCCGGACAGTCCTTGGTCCGTTGAGTTAAATCCCTCCTTCAGTACGGTTAAGGCTTATCATATCAGCCTATCAGTACGTATGGGTCGATTTTTTATGGCCTGATGGACCAGTCTTGACAATCCTTGGTTCATGCAGGCAGTACGGATGGCTGATTGTATCAGCCTATAAGTACATATGGGTCATTTTTCATGTACTGATGGGACCAGTCCGGACACTCCATGGTCCCTTGAGTTAAATCTTTCAATTCAGTACTGTTAAGGCTGATCATATCAGCCTGTCAGTATGTACGGGTCGATTTTTCATGGCCTGATGGACCAGGCTGGAAAGTCCTTGGTCCATCCAGGCAGTATGGATGGCTGATCGTACCAGCCTATCAGTATGTATGGGTCATTTTTCATGTACAGTTAGGACCAGTCCGAACAGTCCATGGTCCTTTGAGCTAAATCCTTCCATCCAGTATGATCAGCCTACCAGTACGTATGGGTCGATTTTTCATGGCTTGATGGACCAAACAGGACAGTCCTTGGTCCTTCCAGGCAGTACGGATGGCTGATCGTATTAGCCTATCAGTACGTAAGGGTCATTTTTAATGTACTAATGGGACCAGTCTGGACGGTCCATAGTCCGTTGAATTAAATCCTTCCATTCAGTATGGATAAGGCTGATCATAAAACCGATCAATACGTATGGGTCGATTTTTCATGGCCTCTTGGACCAGTTTGGGCAGCCCTTGGTCCTTCAAGGCAGTACGGATTGCTGATCTTATCAGCCTATCAGTACGTATGGGTCATTTTTCATGTACTGATGGGACCAGTCCAAACAGTCCATGGTCTGTTGAGTTAAATCCTTCCATTCAGTACGGTTAAGGCTGATCATATCAGCCTGTTAGTATGTATGGGTAGATTTTTCATGGCCTGATGGACCAGTCTGGACAGTCCTTGGTCCTTCCAGGCAGTACAGATTATTGATCGTACCAGCCTATTAGTACGCATGGGTCATTTTTCATGTACTGTTGGGACCAGTCCGGACAGTCCATGGTCCGCTGAGTTATATCCTTCCATTATGTATGGTTAAGGTTGATCACATCAGCCTATCAATACGTATGGGTCGATTATTCATGGCCTGATGGACCAGTCTGGGCAGTCCTTGGTCCATCCAGGCAGTACAGATGGCTTATCGTACCAGCCTATCAGTACGTATGGGTCATTTTTCATGTACTGTTGGGACCAGTCTGGACAGTCCATGGTCCGCTGAGTTAAATCCTTTCATTCAGTATGGTAAGGCTGATCATATCGGCCTATCTGTACGTATGGGTGAATTTTTCATGGCCTGATGGACAAGTCTGGACAGTCCTTGGTCCATGCAGGCAGTACGGATGGTTTATCGTATCAGCCTCTTATTATGTATGGGTCATTTTTCATGTACTGATGGGACCAGTCCGGACAGTCCATGGTCCCTTGAGTTAAATCTTTCCATTCAGTACGGTTAAAGCTAATCATATCAGCATATCAATACGTATGGGTCGATTTTTCATGGCCTGATGGACCAGACTGGACAGTCCTTTGTCCTTCCAGGCAGTCCGGATGGCTGATCATATCATCCTATCAGTACGTATGGGTCATTCTTAATGTACTAGTGGGGACCAGTCTGGACAATCCATGGTCTGTTGAATTAAATCTTCCATTTATTACGAATGAAGGCTGATCATATAAACCTGTCAGTACGTATGGATCAATTTTTCATGGCCTCTTGGACAAGCTTGGGCAGGCCTTGGTTCTTCAAGGCAGTATGGAGGGCTGGTCGTGTACGCCTATCCATTTGAATGGGTAATTTTTCATATACTGATGCGACCAGTCCGGACCGTCCTTGGTCTGTTGGGTTAAATCCTTCCATTCAGTACGGTTAAGGCTGATCATATCAGCCTATCAGTACGTATGGGTCGATATTTCATGGCCTTATGGACCAGTCTGGACATTCCTTGGTCCATCCAGGAAGTACGGATGGATGATTGTATCACCCTATAAGACGTATGGGTAATTTTTCATGTACTGTTGGGACCAGTCCGGACAGTCCATGGTCCACTGTGTTAAATCCTTCCATTCAGTATGGTGTAGGCTGATCATATCAGCCTACAAGTACGTATGGGTCGATTTTTCATATCAGCCTACCAGTACGTATGGGTCGATTTTTCATGGCCTGATGGACCAGACTGGACAGTCCTTGGTCCTTCCAGGCAGTACGGATGGCTGATTGTAGCAGCCTATCAGTACGTATGGGTCATTTTAAATGTACTAATGGGACCAGTCTGGACAGTCCATAGGCCGTTGAATTAAATCCTTCCATTCAGTACGGAAAAGGCTGATCATATAAGCCTATCAATACTTATGGGTCGATTTTTCATGGCCTCTTGGACCAGTCTAGGCAGATCTTGGTCCTTCAAGGCAGTACGGATTGCTGATCGTATCAGCCTATCAGTACATATGGGTAATTTTTCATGTACTGATGGGACCAGTCCGGACAGTCCATGATCTGTTGTGTTAAATCCTTCCTTTCAGTACGGTTTAGGCTGATCATATCAGCCTGTCAGTATGTATGGGTCGATTTTTCATGGCCTGATGGACATGGCTGGGCAGTCCTTGGTCCATCCAGGCAGTACGAATGGCTGATCGTATCAGCCTATCATTACGTATGGGTCATTTTTCATGTACTGTTGAGACCAGTCTGGACAGTCCATAGTCCGCTGAGTTAAATCCTTTCATTCAGTATGGTAAGGTTGATCATATCAGCCTATCTGTACGTATGGGCGAATTTTTCATGGCCTGATGGACAAGTCTGGACAGTCCTTGATCCATGCAGGCAGTACGGATGGCTGATCGTATCAGCCTATCATTACGTATGGGTCATTTTTCATGTACTGATGGAACCAGTCCGGACAGTCCATGGTCCCTTGAGTTAAATCTTTCCATTCAGTACGGTTAAAGCTAATCATATCAGCCTATTAGTACGTATGGGTCGATTTTTCATGGCCTGATGGACCAGACTGGACAGTCCTTTGTCCTTCCAGGCAGTCCGGTTGGCTGATCATATCATCCTATCAGTACATATGGGTCATTCTTAATGTACTAATGGGGACCAGTCTGGACAGTCCATGGTCTGTTGAATTAAATCCTTCCATTTATTACGAATGAAGGCTGCTCATATAAGCATGTCAGTACGTATGGATCAATTTTTCATGGCCTCTTGGACAAGTTTGGGCAGACCTTGGTTCTTCAAGGCAGTATGGAGGGCTGGTCATATACGCCTATCCATACGAATGGGTAATTTTTCATATACTGATGCGACGAGTCCGGACCGTCCTTGGTCCGTTGAGTTAAATCCTTCCATTTAGTACGTTTAAGGCTGATCATATCAGCCCATCAGTACGTATGGGTCGATATTTCATGGCCTTATGGACCAGTCTGGAAATTCCTTGGTCCGTCCAGGCAGTACGGATGGCTGATTGTATCACCCTATCAGTACGTATGGGTAATTTTTCATGTACTGTTGGGACCAGTCCGGACAGTCCATGGTCCACTGAGTTAAATCCTTCCATTCAGTATGGTGTAGGCTGATCATATCAGCCTACCAGTACGTATGGGTCGATTTTTCATATAAGCCTACCAGTACGTATGGGTCGATTTTTNTATCACCCTATCAGTACGTATGGGTAATTTTTCATGTACTGTTGGGACCAGTCCGGACAGTCCATGGTCCACTGAGTTAAATCCTTCCATTCAGTATGGTGTAGGCTGATCATATCAGCCTACCAGTACGTATGGGTCGATTTTTCATATAAGCCTACCAGTACGTATGGGTCGATTTTTCATGGCCTGATGGACCAGACTGGACAGTCCTTGGTCCTTCCAGGCAGTACGGATGGCTGATTGTAGCAGCCTATCAGTACGTATGGGTCATTTTTAATGTACTAATGGGACCAGTCTGGACAGTCCATAGGCCGTTGAATTAAATCCTTCCATTCAGTACGGATAAGGCTGATCATATAAGCCTATCAATACGTATGGGTCGATTTTTCATGGCCTCTTGGACCAGTCTAGGCAAACCTTGGTCCTTCAAGGCAGTACGGATTGCTGATCGTATCAGCCTATCAGTCATATGGGTAATTTTTCATGTACTGATGGGACCAGTCCGGACAGTCCATGGTCTGTTGTGTTAAATCCTTCCATTCAGTACATTTAAGGCTGATCATATCAGCCTGTCAGTATGTATGGGTAGATTTTTCATGGCCTGATGGACCAGGCTGGACAGTCCTTGGTCCATCCAGGCAGTACGAATGGATGATCGTACCAGCCTATCAGTACGTGTTGGTCACTTTTCATGTACTGTTGGGACCAGTCCGAACAGTTCATGGTCCTTTGAGTTAAGTCAATCCAATCAGTATGGTTAAGGCTGATCATATCAGCCTATCGGTACGAATGGGTCAATTTTTAATGGCCTTATGGACCAGTCTTGACAGTCCTTCGTCCATCCAGGCAGTACGGATGGCTAATCAAATCAGCCTATCAGTACATATGGGTCATTTTTAATGTACTGATGGGAGCAGTCTGGACAAGCCATTGTCCGTTGAGTTAAATCCTTCCATTCAGTACTGATAAGTCTGATCATATTATCCTATCAGTACGGATGGGTTGCTTTTTCATCGCCTGATGGACCAGTCTGGACAGTCCTTGGTCCTTCCAGGCAGTACGGATGGCTGATCGTACCAGCCTATCAGTACGTATGGGTCATTTTTCATGAACTGTTGGGACCAGTCCGGAAAGTCCATGGTATGCTGAGTTAAATCCTTCCATTCAGTATGGTTAAGGCTGATCATATAGGCCTATTAGTACGTATGGGTTGATTTTTATGGCCTGATGGACCAAGCTGGACAGTCCTTCGTCTATCAAGGCAGTAAGGATGGCTAATCGTATTATCATATCAGCACGTATGGGTCATTTTTCATGTACTGATGGGACCAGTCCGGACAGTCCATGGTCCGTTGAGTTAAATCCTTCCATTCAGTAAGGTTAAGGCTGATCATATCAGCCTATCAGTACGTATGAGTCAATTTTTCATGGTCTGATGGACCAGTCTGGACAGTCCTTGGTCCTTCCAGATAGTACGGATGGCTTATCCTACCAGCCTATCAGTACGTATGGGTTTTTTTTCATGTACTGTTGGGACCAGTCTGGACAGTCCATGGTCCGCTGAGTTAAATCCTTCCATTCAGTATGGTTAAGGGTGATCATATCAGCCTATCAGTATGTATGGGTTGATTTTTCATGGCCTGATGGACCAGTCTGGATTATCCTTGGTCCTTCCAGGCAGTACGGATGGCTGATCGTAACAGCCTATCAGTACAAATGGGTCATTTTTCATGTACTGTTGGGAACAATCCGGACAGTCCATGGTCTGCTGAGTTAAATCCTTTCATTTAGTATGGGTAAGGCTGATCATATCAGTCTATCTGTACGTATGGGTCAATTTTCATGGCCTGATGGACCTGTCTGGACAGTTCTTAGCTAAAGACTACCTTAGTCCTTTCCTAACTTAGATCATTACTAACAATACGCAGCGGATTAATCTTATCTAACCCAATTGAGTGCTTGTCCGGTCTGATCGTCTAAGACATGGTCAGTTCACTTGACCACCATTTCACTCTCTATACCGATTCTTGACACGGTTCAAGTCACACTAATCAGATGTTCCATTCACCTAACCATTCTACCAGCATCATAGCAAGTTATTAATTTATCCAAGTATTTGCTAGATCATACCTTTTCCACATCCACGGAGTTTGTTAGCTCATCGGACCCATCTGACTTAGCTGTTTAGCTAGCTCATCCAGCTAGCTAAGCTGAACCACTTCACTTGAGGTTCCATTACTCTTTTCCAGCTGACCGAGCTGCGAGGTAGCTTTTCCCAGATCCCAGTCTACTTGTACAGCTCTCTTATACCTGCATAAACCCTTCCCCTTAGTACTTAGTCATTCAACCAACCATCCCCACAGACCAAGTACCTTTGGGAAGTCTTCAGCTACAAAAACGACCTCAAGCAAACATGCTCCAAAAATTAATTAAAATCCATGATAATTCATTATAAATCACCACTAAGAGATTCCCAAAAGGGTTTCCCCAAATTCGGCCTAGATCATATAAATCTCAGCCATGATCAGTCCGGCCAAGGGCAAGGACTATGTTCCCGAACCGGCCAAGGCCTTGGTTCAATGCCTCCATGTCTTAGGAGTATGCTCCCCTGGAGTCAAGTCCTACCATGGACTAATAATGCCCATCAGATGCCAAGTCAATCAACCAACCACCTCACATGACTCAGAACTGATGAGTCTTCACACTTACCTAACCGGCCATGGAACCATGTCCCAATGGAACCGATTAATTCTGCTCTTACCACCGGTGCATCCTTTGATCAATCAGATCAGACACCTTGATCCATCATCTATGGATAAGGTCGTCTATCCTTTCCCATGATCAGATCACACACGGCCTTCCTTGTATAAACACACCGGCTCCATACTTGTGGTCCATACCCATAAGTACTAGCCCTGCTCATCTCCTTTGCTTTCTGTTGGTTCCAAACGAAATGAACTTTGCACTCCCCATGGTTCCCCTTATACTACGACTCCCATGTGACCCCTCAATGGGCCGTATCAATGGTTCACACCATGATCAAACCCAACACAATCCATGATCCATCATGGATCAGTATCCAATGAATATCATCTAACTATCATCCCACATGGATGAGTTAAATCAGAAATGATCCGCCCCTTCTCTCAGGGTCCTGGATCCTTAGTTTACGTCACAATATATGGTATTCAGTGGGTCGTGCCTTACTTGGCCTCCACATCACCACAAGAGATAGACATATAAACTAGAAAGTAATCATAAACATGTTACCTTATCAATGATGTTTGTAGATCTTGTGCCATCCTTATCAAGTGCGGCCTTGCTTTTACAGAGCACACCTCCATAAAGTCTTATCACATACCTCCAGTATTGATAAGATCCAATCAAGGGTCGCACCAAATTTCCCATCCATGGAACTCCCATGAAACCAGTTTCTGCACTGCATCCGCCTTCAAGGCTGTCTTGGCCTTTGAGAGTGAATTTTGGCGTTCTCCCTTTTCTCATAACCATTTGCGTGTAATACCAATATGTATAGGAAGCCTAGTATGTGCTCATACATGATCAATCACTACCCAGGGGTCGTGCATCAGTTCCCCCTTCAATGCTCATGAAACTGCCTTTCTATACACATCTGCCTTCAAGGCTGTCTCAGCCTTTGGAAGTGGGATCCGGTCCTCTATCTTCTCTCCTGGTTATTTGCGTGTGTTAATCAGACACATAAGAAGCCTAGGACGTGTTCATACATGATAAAATACCACCCAAGAGTCGTGTATCACTTCCCCCTTTGTTGCCCATGAAACTGTCTTTCTACACACATCTGCCTTCAAGGCTGTCTCAGCCATTGGAATTGA
This sequence comes from Sinapis alba, assembly GCA_012274485.2. Classification (NCBI taxonomy): domain Eukaryota; kingdom Viridiplantae; phylum Streptophyta; class Magnoliopsida; order Brassicales; family Brassicaceae; genus Sinapis; species Sinapis alba. Next base: position 22,953 of record MU107328.1, read on the forward strand.
ATTCCGGTCTTCTATCTTCTATCCTGGATATTTGCGTACGTTTTATGGATAAATAAGGAAACCCTGGCGTGCCTGAAAACCCAAAGCCTTCACTGAACAATCATCCTTACCGGATTCACCCAAACAAGCAATATCAGCCTTGTTATGGGCTGATCTCTCTTTCCCTTTCACCTCTTGTATCTCTAGAGTTTTCTCTGTATTTCCTATTAATAATGATGGCAATTTTCGTGACCAGGGTCCCATATATATAGAAGAAGGCGTGGGAAAGTTCCTTGGCCAAGGGGACACCATTTGGTAAGCAATGGGCCCCTTTGGTTCCATCGCATCCCTTCGGCCTTAACTGCCTCCCCTTGCAACCTTTCGCCTATAACTGCCCCCCCCTTGCCATCCCTTGGCTAGTAAATGTCCCCTGGGAAATCCCCCACGTGCCTAGACCCAATCCCCAGCCCCTAAACCGAGCATATGGACCACCTGATCCATTACCCCAATGGTCGAACCACACAGACCATCCACCTGACACGACCATAACCCGGATGTGTCCAACTGCCGAAGACTTGAACACTCAGTCCAGATGAGTTGATATGACCCCCAGCTGAAACAGATGAGTGAGATAGTCCATCCATATCAGGGAGCTGACACACTCTACTTGAGCTCCAATCGAGCTCCTTTCAGCTAGTTGGGCCTCTTGCTTGCATCGCCTAGCTGTTGTACAGTGCGTCCAGCTTGCTTTCTTCATCTTATTTAACCCTTCTAAGTCCCTTGCTCTATTTCCAGACCTAGACTAAGGTTTACCATGATCCAATCTGATCATTCACTTCATCGAGCTTCACCCGGACCTTGTCCAGCTACCGGATTGCTCATGCAACTCTTTTGAGCTTGCCTCTTTCTTGTCTTCGTTAAGTTCCAACTATCTGATTCCCTTAACCACGTTGTTGGACCATGACACGCTTGTATTTAGTTCATATGAACTAACTGATGTGTGTCCTCGCACCATGATCCATCCGGCAAATCCTATCCAGGATCAGGGTTGCTACAAGTCTCCCCCACTTACAATGGATTCATCCTTGAATCCAGTGGTGATGCCCTCCTGTCTCATGACAAAGGTTCCAACCAAACTCCTTTGCACCCGGAACATGGAACATGCTGGATTGATTCTTCCTAACAATTCCATTTGCATCTCCTCCATGTTCTTTCTCACTGATCACATCTTTGGTCAGCATATCAAAAAGTCTCCCCCACTTGATAGGGATTTAACCCAAAACCTTATCAAGTGGTCCATATTGTTTTCCCTTATGGCACCCTTACTTGGCTACCTTGACCACAGTCGAGGGTCCATCAAGCACCCATACAAAGACATGACTTGCGTCATTGGCCCAACTCTCAGGTCGTGGTCCTAATAGACACCAAGTCCCTATCTCTATTTAGAATATCGTCTACTCTCGACTTTATTCTTTCTCGGATCTTAGTCCATAACTAGATCAAATTCAGTCCCAAGGAACATACTGCGTACTCAAGTCTTAGTAGATTTAACCAATCTCCAAGCCGCTCAATGCACCAGTCAAATCCTAGCGGACATGTTCCAATCTTTAGGCCGCTCACTCTACCATGAGTCCTAACAGATTGTTCTGTTCCTTAAGTCCTACTCGGACACTAAGGTTCATGATCTCAGCCACAACGTACTGGACCATCCCTTAACCGACCACAGCCTTTCCTGGCTTCGCCATATTGCGGTCTTAGTCTCTACAAGACTAAACCGCCTGAACTTGACTTCTGTCCATCACCGGAATTTGTCATATTTTCATCATGGTCCATTTAGGACATGATCATATCCCGGTCCTGGTCCACTCAAGGACTCGACCGTGGATCCCGGCCATAGGTCCATCTCTGAGTAGGTCGTGCCCTGATCCTCATCCCTCACCGGACTTGATCATATTGCGGTTCTGGTCCACTCCGGGACTCAACCGTCTCACCCCAACCATAGGTCCCTCTCCGACTTGGTTGTAATGCAATCCTTGTCCTTCACTAGACTTGATCGTCTTTAACCCAACCCTGGTCAAACTCTTACTTGGTTTACTGTGATCCTCATCCCTCACTGGACTTGATCTCATTCGGACTCATTTGCGTATGCCAACCCTGGTCCCTCTCTGGATGGTTGCATACCAAACCTGGTCCTCAATTTCTCGGCTATCTCGACAAGAGCTATTCTGTAGGGACTTTTGGATCATGGGGCCGTCCCTGGTTCAGTTCTATTATGAATGGGTCCGACCTATCAGGGGAAATGCCCTGTAGTGACCTAAACACATCATGGAACTCTCGGACCAGCGGTATTCCCTCCGGGTCACCACCCCCTATGACCTCCGTAGTGGCGATTGTCGCCAGATAAGCTTCACAACCCTTCCTAAGCATCCTCTCAACATGAATTGCTGACACCACCAAGCATCCAGAGATCGGACGTATACCTTGGAACCTGATCGGAGATCCACACCCACTCTCAAACTGCACGCGCTCCCGGTGACAGTCAAGAGTGGCCCGATTCTTTCCAAGCCAGTCCATACCTAATATCACCTTCTGATTCTTTAGGTGGACCGCCACAAGATCCACAGGCATAACCCTGTCTTGGATCACCACTGGGATGTCCTGAATCACCCCTAGTGAACTCATAACTTGCCCACCGGCCGCGTTCACTACCCCAGGACAATGCCCCGTTCCCAACTGGAACTAACACAAGATCCACAGACATGACCCTGTCTTGGATCACCACTGGAATGTCCTGAATCACCCCTAGTTAACGCATAACTTGCCCACCGGCCGCGTTCGCTATCCCAGGACAATTTCTTGTTCCCAACTGGGACAACCCCTTTCCGAGCATCCCTGGACTCACAAAACTATGTGTAGCTCCAGTATCGAAAAGTACGTGTGTTTCCACACCATCGATCATTAAGTACTTAGATGAGTAGGATTTTCGGTTTGATCACACATTTGGAAAATGTCCCATACCATTCTCCAAAGCATCACACTTCTGTGAACAATCCTTACAATTCACAAAAGTGTTTATAGTATACCTCAAACCTCATCATACTAAGGTACTTAACATCGTCTTTCCAATTCCTCTTAGAATTGCCCCATTCCATTCACTTAATCTTATGGAATCCTACCTTGACTTACACAAAGTCCAAGCTGATCCATCTGATCACAATCCCACTCATGTAGTTGCCATGTAGCGTCTCCCTTAGACCAACATGAACACCACATATGCTCACTTGTTTTGAACGGCCACCAAGGAGTAATACTAACCCCTAAGTGAGTGATGCACGTTTCTTTCAACCTAAGTCACTCTCTGTTCCATGCTACTTCCCTTGTCCAGGTCGCCCATACAAAGATCTTGCATAGCATCCATCCCTCCAGCTCGTTTATTACTTCTAAATAACTAGATCACTAACCATTATGTTTTCAGGGTCTTGCCCTTGGGTAAGACAGCTCATCTTGGAACGTCCCCATTCACAAGCATGAAAACCCAATCTTACCTCAACTCTCACTTGGTCACCACAGCTAAGGTTCCAAGTCATCTCAGCTTTCAGAAATAATTTCGGTTTGGAACTCAACATCTTCGAGCACTGTCCTTAACAGGATCAAGCATGCTCTGATACCAACTTGTAAGACCCGATCCCGGCCTCTCGGGCCACGGTGGATGCCTCACGTAGCTCGGTCCACACACTGACCGAACCTCTCAATTTTTCAACCCTTCTTTTATAGTTTTCCCTTAAGGCGACGGTTTACTTAGATCTTAGCTAAAGACTACCTTAGTAATTTCCTAACTTAGATCATTACTAACAATACGCACCAGAATAATCTTCTCTAACCCAATTGAGTACTTGTCCGGTCTGATCGTCTAAGACATGGTCAGTTCACTTGACCACCATTTCACTCTATAGACCGATCCTTGACACGGTTCAAGTCACACTAATCAGATGTTCCATTCACCTAACCATTCTACCAGCATCGTAGCAAGTTACAAATTTATCCAAGTATTTTCTAGATCATACCTTTGCCACATCCACGGAGCTTGTTAGCTCATCAACCCAGCTGACTTAGCTGTTTAGCTAGCTCATCCAGCTAGCTGAGCTGAACCACTTCACTTGAGGTTCCATTACTCTTTTCCATCTGACCGAGCTGCGAGGTAGCTTTTCCCAGCTCCCTTTCTACTAGTAAAGATCTCTTATACCTGCATAAACACTTCCCTTTAGTACTTAGTCATTCAGCCAACCATCCCCACAGACCAAGTACCTTTAGGAAGTCTTCAGCTACAAAAACGATCTCAAGCAAACATGCTCCAAAAATTAATTAAAATCCATGATAATTCATGATAAATCAGCACTAAGAGATTCCCAAAAGGGTTTCCCCAAATTCGCCCTATATAATATAGATCTCGGCCATGATCAGTCCGGCCAAGGGCAAGGACTATGCTCCTGAACCGGCCAAGGCCTTGGTTCAATGCCTCCATGTCTTAGGAGTATGCTACCCTGGAGTCAAGTCCTCTCATGGACTAATAATTCCCATCAGATCCCAAGTCAATCAACCAACCACCCCACATGACTCAGAACTGATGAGTCTTCACACTTACCTAACCGGCCATGGAACCATGTCCCAGTGTAACCGATTAATTCTGCTCTTACCACCGGTTCATCCTTTGATTAATCAGATCAGACACCTTGATCCATCATCTATGTATCAGGTTGTCTATCCTTTCCCATGATCAGATCACACACGACCTTCCTTGTATAAAGACACCGGCTCCATACTTGTGGTCCATGCCCATAAGTACTAGCCCTGGTCATCTCCTTTGCTTGCTGTTGGTTCCAAACGAATTGAACCTTGCACTCCCCATGGTTCCCCTTATACTAGGAATCCCATGTGACTCCTCAATGGGCCGGATCAATGGTTCACACCATGATCAAAACCAACACCATCCATGATCCATCATGGATCACTATCCAATGAATATCATCTAACTATCATCTCACATGGATGAGTTAAATCAGCAATGATCCGACCGTTCCCTCAGGGTCCTGGATCCTTAGTTTACATAACAATATATGGTCTTAAATGGGGCGTGCCTTACTTGGCTTCCACAGCACCACAAGAGATAGACATATAAACTAGAAAGTAATCATAAACATGTTACCTTATCAATGATGTTTGTAGATCATGGGACTCCCATGAAACCAGTTTCTGCACTGCATCCTCCTTCAAGGCTGTCTTGGCCTTTGAGAGTGGATTTCGGCGTTCTCCCTTCTCTCCTAACCATTTGCGTTTAATACCAATATGTAGAGGAAGCCTATTATGTGTTCATCCATGATCAATCACTACCCAGGGGTCGTGCATGAGTTCCCCCTTCAATGCTCATGAAACTGCCTTTCTACACACATCTGCCTTCAAGGCTGTCTCAGCCTTGGGAAGTGGGATCCGGTCCTCTATCTTCTCTCCTGGTTATTTGAGTGTGTTCCTCAGACACATAAGAAGCCTAGGACGTGTTCATACATTATCAAAGACCACCCAAGGGTCGTGTATCTCTTCCCCCTTTGTTACCCATGAAACTGTCTTTCTACACACATCTGCCCTCAATGTTGTCTCAGCCATTGGAATTGAATTCCGGTCTTATATCTTCTCTCCTGGCAATTTGCGTGTGTTTTATGGAAAATAAGGAATCCCTGGCGTGTCTGAAAACCCACGTCTCTCTGGAGTTTTCTCTGTGTTTCCTATTAATAATGATGGCAATTTTCGTGCCCAGGGTCCCATATATATAGAAGAAGGCGTGGGCAACTGCCTTGGCCAAGGGGACACCATTTGGTAAGCAATGGGCACCTTTGGTTCCATCGCATCCCTTCGGCTTTAACTGCCTCCCCTTGCAACCTTTCGCCTATAACTGCCCCCCCCCTTGCAATCCCTTGTCTAATAACTGCCCCCTGGCAAATCCCCCACGTGCCTAGACCCAATCCCCAGCCCCTAAATCGAGCATATGGACCACCTGATCGATTGCCCCAATGGCCGGACCACACAGACCATCCACCTGCCCGACC
>MU107328.1:29303-45694 GCA_012274485.2 Sinapis alba
GCTTTCAGGGATCATCGACCGTGTCATTTCCGGTCATCTACGATCGGGGGTGTCACAATCCACCTGCCCGACCATAACCCGGACTGGTCCAACTGTCCAAGACTTGAACACTCAGTCCAGCTGAGTTGATCTGACCCCCAGATGACCCAGCTGAGTGAGCTAGTCCATCCAGATCAGGGAACTGACACACTCTACTTGAGCTCCAACCGAGCTACGTTCAGCTAGTTGAGCCTCTTGCTTGCATCGCCTAGCTGTTGTACACTGCGTTCAGCTTGCTTTCTTCATCTTATTTAACCCTTATAAGTCCCTTGGTCTATTTCCAGACCTAGACTAAGGTTTCCCAGGATCCAATCTGATCATTCACTTCATCGAGCTTCACCCGAACCTTGTCCAGCTACCGGATTGCTCATGCAACTCTTTTGAGCTTGCCTCTTCCTTGTCTTCGTTAAGTTCCAACTACCTGATTCCCTTAACCATGTTCTTGCACCATGACACGCTTGTATTTAGTTCATATGACCTAAGTGATGTGTCTCCTCGCACCATGATCCATCCTAGCAATCCTTTCCAGGATCGGGGATGCTACACAGTCCTTGGTCCTTCCAGGCAGTACGGATGGCTGATCATACCAGCCTATCAGTACGTATGGGTCATTTTTAATGTACTAATGGGGACCAGTCTGGACAGTCCATGGTCCGTTGAATGAAATCCTTCTATTTAGAACGAATAAGGCTGGTCATATAAGCCTATCAGTACGCATGGGTCAATTTTTCAAGGCCTCTAGGACCATTTTGGTCAGACCTTGGTTCTTCAAGGCAGTACGGATGGCTGATCGTATATGCCTCTCAGTACGTATGGGTAATTTTTCATGTACTGATGGGACCAGTCCGGACAGTCCACAGTCCGTTAAGTTTAATCTTTCCATTCAGTACGGTTAAGGCTGATCATATCAGCCTATCAGTACGTATGGGTCGATTTTTCATGGCCTGGTGGACCAGTCTGGACAGTCCTTGGTCCATCCAGGCAGTACAGATGGCTGATCGTATCAGCCTATCAGTACGTATGGGTCATTTTTAATGTACTGTTGGGACCAGTCCGGACAGTCCATGGTCCGCTTAGTTAAATCCTTCCATTCAGTATGATTAAGGCTGATCATATCAGCCTACCAGTACGTATGGGTCGATTTTTCATGGCCTGATGGACCAGACTGGACAGTCCTTGGTCCTTCAAGGCAGTACGGATGGCTGATCGTACCAGCCTCTCAGTACATATGGGTCATTTTAATGTACTAATGGGACGAGTCTGGACAGTCCATAGTCCGTTGAATTAAATCCTTCTGTTCAGTCCGGATAAGGCTGATCATATAAGCGTATCAGTACATATGGGTCAATTTTTCATGGCCTCTTGGACCAATCTGGGCAGACGTTGGTCCTTCAAGGCAGTACGGATTGCTGATCGTATCAGCCTATCAGTACATATAGGTAAATTTTCATGCACTGACGGGTCCAGTCCGGACTGTCCATGGTCCATTGAGGTAAATCCTTCCATTCAGTACGGTTAAGGCTGATCATATCAGCCTGTCAGTATGTATGGGTCGATTTTTCATGGCCTGCTTGACCAGGCTGGACAGTCCTTGGTCCATCCAGGCAGTACGGATGGCTGATCGTACCAGCCTATCAATACGTATGGGTCATTTTTCATGTATTGTTGGGACCAGTCCGAACAGTCCGTGGTCCTTTGAGTTAAATCAATTCATTCAGTATGGTTAAGGCTGAACATAGCAACCTATCAATACGAATGGGTCAATTTTTCATGGCCTGATGAACCAGTGTTGATAGTCCTTGGTCCATCCAGGCAGTACGGATGGCTGATCGAATCAGCCTATCAGTACATATATATCATTTTATATGTACTGATGGGACCAATCTAGACAAGCCATTGTCCGTTGAGTTAAATCCTTCCATTCAGTACGAATAAGGCTGATCATATCAGCCTATAAGTACGTAAGGGTCAATTTTTCATGGCAAGGTGGACCAAGCTGGACAGTCCTTTGTCCATCCAGGCAGTACGGATGGCTGATTGTATCAGCCTATCAGTACGTATGGGTCATTTTTCATGTACTGATGGGACCCGTTTGGATAGTAAATGGTCCGTTGAGTTAAATCCTTCCATTCAGTTTGGGTAAGGCTGATCGTATCAGCCTATCAGTACTTATGGGTAATTTTTCATGTACTCATGGGACCAGTCCGGGCGGTCATGGTCCGCTGAGTTAAATCCTTCCATTGAGTATGGTTAAGGCCGATCATATATGCCTATCAGTACGTATGGGTTCATTTTTCATGGCCTGATGGACCAACCTGGACAGTCCTTGGTCCATCCAGGCAGTATGGATGGCTGATCGTATCAGCCTGTCAGTACGTATGGAACCAGTCTGGATAATACATGGTCCGTTGAGTTAAGTCCTTCAATTTCAGCCTATCAGTACGTATGGGTCGATTTTTCAATGCCTGATGGACCAGTCTGGACAGTCCCTTGACCTTCCAGGCAGTACAGATGGCTAACCATATCAGCCTATAAGTACGTATGGGTCATTCTTTATGTACTGATGAGACCAGTCTGGACAAGCCATTTTCCGTTGAGTTAAATCCTCCCATTCAGTACGGATAAGTCTGATCATATCAGCCTACCAGTACGTATGGGTCAATTTTTCATGGCCTGATGGACCAGTCTGGACAGTCCTTGGTCCTTCCAGGCAGTACGGATGACTGATCGTACCAGCCTATTAGTACCTATGGGTCATTTTTGATGTACTGTTGGGACCAGTCCGGACAGTGCATGGTCCGCTGAGTTAAATACTTCCATTCAGTATGGTTAAGGCTGATCATATCAGCCTATCAGTACGTATGAGTCAATTTTTTATTGCCTGATGGACCAGTATCCTTCCAGGCAGTAGGAATGGCTGATCGTATCAGCCTATCATTACGTATGGGTAATTTTTCATGTACTGATGGGACCAGTCCGGGCAGTCCATGGTCCGTTGAGTTAAATCCTTCCATTCAGTACGAATAAGGCTGATCATATCAGCCTATCAGTACGTATGGGTAGATTTTCCATGGCCTGATGGACTAGTCTGGACTGTCCTTGGTCCTTTCAGGCAGTACGGATGGCTGATCGTATCATCCTATCAGTAACTATAGGTAATTTTTCATGTACTGATGGGACCAGTCCGGACATTCCATGGTCTGTTGAGTTAAATCATTCCATTGAGTACGGTTAAGGCTGATTATATCAGCCTATCAGTTCGTATGAGTCAATTTTTCATGGCCTGATGGACCAGTCTGGACAGTCCTTGGTCCTTCCCGGCAGTACGGATGGCTTATCGTACCAGCCTATCAGTACGTATGGGTCATATTTCATGTACTGTTGTGACCAGTCTGGACAGTCCATGGTCCGCTGAGTTAAATCCTTCCATTCAGTATGGTTAAGGCTGATCATATCAGCCTATCAATACATATAGGTCGATTTTTCATGGCATGATAGACCAGTCTGGACAGTCCTTGGTCCATCCAGGCAGTAAGGATGGCTAATCGTATCATCATATCACCACGTATGGGTCATTTTCCATGTACTGATGGGACCAGTCTGAACAAGCCATTGTCCTCTGAGTCAAATCCTTCGATTCAGTACGGATAAGTCTGATCATATCAGCCTATCAGTACGTATGGGTCTACTTTTAATGGCCTGATGGACCAGTCTGGAAACTCCTTGGTCCTTCGATTCAGTACGGATAAGTCTGATCATATCAGCCTATCAGTACGTATGGGTCTACTTTTAATGGCCTGATGGACCAGACTGGAAAGTCCTTGGTCCTTCCAGGCAGTACGGATGGCTGATCGTACCAACCTATCAGTACGTATGGGTCATTTTTCATGTACTCTTGGGACCAGTCCGGACAGTCTATGGCCCGCTGAGTTAAATACTTCCATTCAGTACAGTTAAGGCTGATAATATCAGCCTATCAGTACGTATGGGTCTATTTTTCGTGGCCTGATGGACCAGGCTGGACAGTCCTAGGTCCATCCAGGCAGTACAGATGGCTGATTGTACCAGCCTATCAGTACGTATGGGTAATTTTAAATGTACTAATGGGACCAGTCTGGACAGTCCATGGTCTGTTGAATTAAATCCTTCCATTCAGTACGGATAAGGCTAATTATATCAGCCTATGATTACGTATGGGTCGATTTTTCATTGCCTGATGGACCAGTGTTGACACTCCTTGGTCCATCCAGGCAGTACGGATGGATGATTGTATCAGACTACCAGTACATATGGGTCATTTTTCAATTACTGATAGGACCAGTCTGGACAAGCCATTGTCCTATGAGTTAAATCCTTCGATTTAGTACGGATAAGTCTGATCATATCAGCATATCAGTATGTATGGGTCGATTTTTCATGGCCTGATGGACCAGTCTGGACAGTCCTTGGTCCTTCCAGGCAGTACGGATGGCTGATCTTACCAGCCAATCAGTACGTATGGGTCATTTTTCATGTACTGATGGGACCAGTCCAGACAGTCCAGGGTCCGCTGAGTTAAATCCTTCCATTCAGTATGGTTAAGGCTGATCATATAAGTCTATCAGTACGTATGGGTCGATTTTTCATGGCCTGATGGACCAAGATGGACAGTCCTTGGGCCATCCAGGCAGTACGGATGGCTGATCGTATCAGCCTATCAGTATGTATGGATCATTTTTCATGTATTGTTGGGACCAGTCCGGACAGTCCATGGTCTGTTAAGTTAAATCCTTCCATTCACTACGGTTAAGGGTGATCATATCAGTCTATCAGTACGTATGAGTCAATTTTTCTTGGCCTGATGGACCAGTCTTGACAGTCCTTTGTCCTTGCAGGCAGTACGGATCGCTGATCGTATCAGCCTATCAGTACGTATGGGTCAATTTTTCATGGCCTGATGGACCAAGCTGAAGAGTCCTTGGTCCATCTAGGCAGTACAGATGGCTGATCGTATCAGCCTATCAGTACGTATGGGTCATTTTTCATGTACTGTTGGGACCAATCCGGACAGTCCATGGTCCGTTGAGTTAAATCCTTCCATTCACTACGGTTAAGGCTGATCATATCAGCCTATCTGTACGTATGAGACAATTTTTCATGGCCTGATGGACCAGTCTGGATAGTCCATGGTCCATCCAGGCAGTACAGATGGCTGATCGTACCAGCATATCAGCACGTATGGGTCATTTTAAATGTACTAATGGGACCAGTCTGGACAGTCCATGGTCTGTCGAATTAAATCCTTCCATTCAGTACGGATAAGGCTAATCATATCAGCCTATCATTACGTATGGGTAGATTTTTCATGGCATGATGGACCAGTGTTGACAGTCCTTGGTCCATCCAGGCAGTACGGATGGATGATTGTATCAGACTATCAGTACATATGGGTCATTTTTCATGTACTGATAGGACCAGTATGGACAAGCCATTGTCCTTTCGGTTAAATCTTTCAATTCAGTACGGATAAATCTGATCATATCAGCCTATCAGTATGTACGGGTCGATTTTTCATGGCCTGATGGACCAGTCTGGACAGTCCTTGGTCCTTCCAGGCAGTAGGGATGGCTGATCGTACCAGCCTATCAGTACGTATGGGTCATTTTTCATGTACTGATGGGACCAGTCCGGACAGTCCATGGTCCGTTGAGTTAAATCCTATCATTCCGGACGGTTACGGCTGATCATATCAGCCTATCAGTACGTATGGGTTGATTTTTCATGGCCTGATGGACCAAGATGGACAATCCTTGGTCCATCCAGGCAGTACGGATGGCTGATCGTATCAGCCTATAGTATGTATGGGTCATATTTCATGTATTGTTGGGACCAGTCTGGACAGTCCATGGTCTGTTTAGTTAAATCCTTCCATTCACTACGGTTAAGGCTGACCATATCAGCCTATCAGTACGTATGAGTCAATTTTTCATGGCCTGATGGACCAGTCTTGACAGTCCTTTGTCCTTGCAGGCACTACGGATAGCTAATCATATCATCATATCAGCACGTATGAGTCATTTTCATGTACTGATGGGACCAGTCCGGACAGTCCATGGTCCATTGAGTTATATCCTTCCATTCAGTACGGTTAAGGCTGATCATATCAGCCTATCAGTACGTATGGGTCGATTTTTCGTGCCCTGATGGACCAATCTGGAAAGCCATTGGTCCTTCCAGGCAGTACGGATGGCTGATCGTATCAGCCTATCAGTACGTATGGGTCAATTTTTAATGGCCTGATGGATCAGTCTGAACAGTCCTTGGTCCTTCCAGGCAGTACGGATGGCTTACCGTATCAGCCTATCAGTACGTATGGTCATTTTTCATGTACTGATGGGACCAGTCTGGACAGTCCATGGTCCGTTGAGTTAAATCCTTCCATTATGTACGGTTAAGGCTGAACATATCAGCCTATCAATACATATGATTCAATTTTTCATGGCCTGATGGCCCAGTCTGGACAGTCCTTGGTCCATCCAGGCAGTACGGATGTCTCATCGTATCAGCCTATCAGTACGTATATGTAAATTTTCATGTACTGATGGGACCAGTCCGAACAGTCCATGGTCCATTGAGTTAAATCCTTCCATTCAGTTTAGATAAGGCTAATCATTTCAGCCTATCAGTATGTATGGGTCATTTTTCAAGTAGTGATGGGACCAGTTCGGACAGTCCATGGTCCGTTGAGTTAAATCCTTCCATTCAGTATGGTTAAGGTTGATCATATCAGCCTATCAGTACGTATGGGTCGATTTTTAACGGCCTGACGGACCAGTCTGGACAGTCCTTGGTCCTTCCAGGCAGTACGGATGGCTGACCGTATCAGTCTATCAGTATGTATGGGTCATTTTTCATGTACTGATGGGACCAGTCTGGACAGTCCATGGTCCATTAAGTTAAATCCTTCCATTCATTACGGTAAAGGCTGAACATATCAGCCTACAAGTACTTATGGTCGATATTTCATAGCCTGATGGACCAGTCTGGACAGTCATTGGTCAATCCAGGCAGTACGAATAGCTAATCATATCATCATATCAGCACGTATGAGTCATTTTTCATGTACTGATGGGACCAGTCGGGACAGTCCAAGGTCGATTGAGTTATATCCTTCCATTCAGTACGGTTAAGGCTGATCATATCAGCCTATCAGTACGTATGGGTCAATTTTTCATGCCCTGATGGACCAGTCTAGACAGTCGATGGTCCGTTGAGTTAATCATCCCATTCAGTTTGGATAAGGCTAATCATTTCAGCCTATAAGTATGTATGGGTCATTTTTCAAGTACTGATGGTACTAGTCCAAACAGTCGATGGTCCGTTGAGTTATATCCTTCAATTCAGTATGGTTAAGGTTGAACATATCAGCCTATCAGTATGTATGAGTTGATTTCAATGGCCTGATGGACCAGTCTGGACAGTCCTTGGTCCTTCCAGGCAGTACGGATGGTGATCGTATCTGCCTATAAGTACATATGGGTCATTTTTAATGTACGTATGGGACCAGTCTGGACAGTCCATGGTCCGTTGAGTTAAATCCTTCCATTCCGTACGGATAAGGCTGACCATATCAGCCTATCAGTACGTATGTGTTGATTTTTCATGGTCTAATGGACCAGTCTGGACAGTCCTTGCTCCTTCCAGGCAGTTCGAATGGCTGATGGTATCAGCCTATCAGTCATATGGGTCATTTTTCATGTACTGATGGGACTAGTCCGAAAAGTTAATGCTGACCATATCAGCCTATCAGTAAGTATGGGTCGATTTTTCATGGCCTGATGGACTAGTCTGGACAGTCCTTGGTCCTTCAGGGCAGTACAAATGGCTGATCGTATTACTCATCAGTACGTATGGGTCATTTTTCATGTACAGGTGAGACCAGTCTTTAAAGCCCATGGTCCGTTGAGTTAAACCCTTCCATTTAGTATGGATAAGGCTGATCATATCAGCCTATCAGTATGTGTGGGTCGATTTTTCATGGCCTGGTGAAACAGTCTGGACAGTCCTTGGTCCTTCCAGGCAGTACGGATGGCTTATCGTATCATCCTATCACTAAGTATGGGTAATTTTTCCATGTACTGATGGGACCAGTCCGGACAGTCCATGGTCTGTTGAGTTAAATCCTTCCATTCAGTACGGTTAAGGCTGATCATATCAGCCTATCAGTACGTATGGGTCAATTTTTCATGGCCCGATGGACTAACCTCTACAGTCCTTGGTCCATCCAGGCAGTACGGATGGCTGATTGTATCAGCTTATCAGTACGTATGGGTAATTTTTCATGTATTGATGGGTCCAGTCCGAACAGTCCATGGTCCATTGAATTAAATCCTTCCATTCAGTATGGATAAGGCTGATAATATAAGCCGATCAGTACGTATGGGTCGATTTGTCATGGCGTGATGGACCAGTCTGGACAGTCCTTGGTCCTTCCAGGAGGTACGAATGGCTGATGGTATCTGCCTATCAGTATGTATGGGTCATTTTTCATTTACTGATGGGACCAATCCGAACAGTTAATGCTTACCATATCAGCCTATCAGTAAGTATGGGTCGATTTTTCATGGCCTGATGGACTAGTCTGGACAGTCCTTGGTGCTTCAGGGCAGTACGGATGGCTGATCGTATCACTTATCAATACGTATGGGTCATTTTTCATGTACATGTAAGACCAGTCTGGACAGTCCATGGTCCGTGTAGTTAAATCCTTCCATTTAGTACAGATAAGGCTGATCATATCAGCCTATCAGTACGTGTGGGTCAATTTTTCATGGCCTGATGGACCAGTCTGGACAGTCCTTGGTCCATCCAGGCAGTACGGATGGCTGATTGTATCAGCCTATAAGTACGTATGGGTCATTTTTCATGTACTGATAGGACCAGTTTGGACAGTCCATGGTCCGTTGAGTTAAATCCTTACATTCAGTATGGATAAGGCTGATCATATCAGCCTATCAGTACGTGTGGGTCAATTTT
Organism: Sinapis alba; assembly: GCA_012274485.2. Lineage (NCBI taxonomy): Eukaryota > Viridiplantae > Streptophyta > Magnoliopsida > Brassicales > Brassicaceae > Sinapis > Sinapis alba. Next base: position 38,358 of record MU107328.1, read on the forward strand.
TCATGCCCTGATGGACCAGTCTGGACAGTCCTTGGTCCTTCCAGTCAGTACGGATAGCTGATCGTATCAACCTATCAGTACGTATGGGTCATTTTTATGTACAGATGGGACCAGTCTGGTCAGTCCAAGGTCCGTTAAGTTAAATCCTTCCATCCTGTACGGATAAGGCTGATCATATCATCCTATCAGTATGTATGGATAGATTTTTCATGGCCTGATTGACCAGTCTGGAAAGTCCTTGGTCCATCCAGGCAGTACAGATGGCTGATCGTATCACTCATTAGTACGTATGGGTCATTTTCCATGTACAGGTGAGACCAGTCTAGACAGTCTATGTTCCGTTGAGTTAAATCCTTTCATTTAGTACGGATAAGGCTGATCATATCAGTTTATCAGTCTGGACAGCCCTTGGTCCTTCCAAACAGTACGGATGGATGATCGTATCAGCCTATCAGTACGTATGGGTCATTTTTCCTGTACTCATCGGACCAGTCCGAACAGTCCATGGTCTGTTGCATTAAATCCTTTCATTTCAATATGGATAAGGTTGATCATATAAGCCTATCAATACTTATTGGTCGATTTTTCATGGCCTGATGGACCAGTCTGGACAGTCCTTGGTCCTTCCAGGCAGTACGGATGGCTGATGGTATCAGCCTATCGGTACGTATGGGTCATTTTTCATGTACTGATGGGACCAGTCCGGACGGTCCATGGTCTGTTGAGTTAAATCCTTCCATTCAGTACGGTTAAGGATGATCATATCAGCCTATCAGTACGTATGAGTCAACCTTTCATGGCCTGATGTACCAATCTAGACAGTCCTTGGTCCATCAAGGCAGTACGGATGGCTGATCGATCATCCTATCAGTACGTATGGGTCATTTTTCATGTACTGATAGGACCAGTCTGCACAGTCCATGGTCTGTTGAGTTAAATCCTTCATTCAATACGGATAAGGCTGATCATATCAGCCTATCTGTTTGTGTGGGTTGATTTTTCATGGACTGATGGACCAGTCAGGACAGTCCTTGGTCCTTCCAGGCAGTACGGATGGCCAATCGATCAGCCTATCAGTACGTATGGGTCTTTTTCATGTACTGATGGGACCAGTCTGAACAGTCCATGGTCCGTTGAGTTAAATACTTCCAGTCAGTACGGATAAGGCTTATCATATCAGCCTATCAATACGTATGAGTTGATTTTTCATGGTCTGATGGACCAGTTTGGACAGTCCTTGGTCCTTCAAGACAGTACGGATGACTGATCGTATTAGCCTATCAGTACGTATGGGTCATTTTTCATGTACTAATGGGACCAGTTTGGACAGTACATGGTCCGTTGAATTAAATCCTTCCATTCAGTATGGATAAGGCTGATCATATAAGCATATCAGCACCTATTGGTCGTTTTTTTATTGCCTGATGAACCAGTCTGGACAGCCCTTAGTCCTTCCAGGCAGTAAGGATGGCTGATCGTATCAGCCTATCAGTACGTATGGGTTGTTTTTTCATGGCCTGATGGACCAGTCTGCACAATCCTTGGTCCATCCAGGCAGTACGGATGGCTGATCGTATCAGCCTATCAGTACATATGGTTTATTTTTCATGTACGTACGGGACCAGTCCGGACAGTCCATGATCCGTTGAGTTAAATCCTTCCATTCAGTACGGATAAGGCTGATCATATCAGCCTATTTGTACGTATGGGTTGATTTTTCATGGCCTGATGGACTAGTCTGAACAGTCCTTGGTCCTTCAGGGCAGTACATATGACTGATCGTATCACTCATCAGTACGTATGGGTCATTTTTCAGGTACATGTAAGACCAGTCTGGACAGTCCATTGTCTGTTGAGTTAAATCCTTCCATTTAGTACAGATAAGGCTGATCATATCAGCCTATCAGTACGTGTGGGTCAATTTTTCATTGCCTGATGGACCAGTCTGGACAGTCCTTGGTCCTTCCATTCAGTATGGATGGCTAATCGTATTAACCTATCAGTACGTATGGGTCATTTTTTATGTACTGATGGGACCAGTCTGGACAGTACATGGTCCGTTGAATTAAATCCTTCCATTCAGTATGGATAAGGCTTATCATATAAGCATATCAGCACGTATTGGTCGATTTTTCATGTACGTATGGGACCAGTCCGGACAGTCCATGGTTCGTTGAGTTATATCAATTTTTAATGGCCTGATAGACCAGTCTGGATAGTCCCTCGTCCATCAAAGCAGTACGGATGGTTGATCGATCAGCCTATCAGTACGTATGGGTCATTTTTCATGTACTAATGGGACCAGTCTGGACAGTCCATGGTCTGTTGAGTGAAATCCTTCATTCAATACGGATAAGTCTGATCATATAAGCCTATCAGTTTGTGTGGGTTGATTTTTCATGGACTGATGGACCAGTCTGGACAGTCCTTGGTCCTTCCAGGCAGTACGGATGGCCTATCGATCAGCCTATCAGTATGTATGGGTCTTTTTCATGTACTGATGGGACCAGTCTGAACAGTCCATGGTCCGTTGAGTTAAATACTTCCAGTCAGTACGGATAAGGCTTATCATATCAGCCTATAATACGTATGAGTTGATTTTTCATGGTCTGATGGACCAGTTTGGACAGTCCTTGGTCCTTCAAGGCAGTACGGATGACTGATCGTATCAGCCTATCAGTACGTATGGGTGATTTTTCATGTACTAATGGGACCAGTCTGGACAGTTCATGGTCCGTTGAATTAAATCCTTCCATTCAGTATGGATAAGGCTGATCATATAAGCATATCAGCACGTATTGGTCGTTTTTCATGGCCTGATGGACCAGTCTGGACAGCCCTTAGTCCTTCCAATCAGTAAGGATGGCTGATCGTATCAGCCTATCAGTACGTATGGGTTGTTTTTTCATGGCCTGATGGACCAGTCTGCACAATCCTTGGTCCATCCAGGCACTACGGATGGCTGATCGTATCAGCCAATCAGTACATATGGTTTATTTTTCATGTACGTATGGGACCAGTCCGGACAGTCCATTGTCCGTTGAGTTAAATACTTCCATTCAGTACGGATAAGGCTGATCATATCAGCCTATTTGTACGTATGGGTCGATTTTTCATGGTCTAATGGACCAGTCTGGACAGTCCTTGGTCCTTCCAGACAGTACGGATGGCTGATCGTATCAGCCTATCAGTATGTATGGGTCATTTTTCATGTACTAATGGGTCCAGTCCGGAAAGTCCATGGTCCATTGAATTAAATCCTTCCATTCAGTATGGATAAGGCTGATAATATAAGCCGATCAATACGTATGGGTCGATTTGTCAAGGCCTGATGGACCAGTCTGGAAAGTCTTTGGTCCTTTCAGGAAGTACGAATGGCTGCTGGTATCTGCCTATCAGTATGTAAGGGTCATTTTTCATGTACTGATGGGACCAATCCGAACAGTTAATTCTGACCATATCAGCCTATCAGTAAGTATGGGTCGATTTTTCATGGCCTGATGGACTAGTCTGGACAGTCCTTGGTCCTTCAGGGCAGTACACATGGCTGATCGTATCACTCATCAGTACGTATGGGTCATTTTCATGTACATGTAAGACCAGTTTGGACAGTTCATGGTCCGTTGAGTTAAATCCTTCCATTTAGTACAGATAAGGCTGATCATATCAGCCTATCAGTACGTGTGGGTCGATTTTTCATGGCCTGATGGACCAGTCTGGACAGTCCCTGGTCCTTCCAGTCAGTACGGATAGCTGATCGTATCAACCTATCAGTACGTATGGGTAATTTTTCATGTACTGATGGGACCAGTCCATACAGTCCATGGTCTGTTGAGTTAAATCCTTCCATTCAGTATGGTTAAGGCTGATCATATAGGCCTATCAATACAAATGGGTCAATTTTTCATTGTCTGATGGACCAGTCTGGACAGTCCTTGGTCCTTCCAGGCAGTACGGTTGGCTGATCGTATCAGCCTATCAGTACATATGGGTCATTTTTCATGTACTAATGGGACCAGTCCAGACTGTCCATGGTCTGTTGAATTAAATCCTTACATTCAGTATGGATAAGGCTGATCATATAAGCCTATCATTACGTATGGGTCGATTTTTCATGGTCTAATGGACCAGTCTGGACAGTCCTTGGTCCTTCCAGGCAGTACGGATGGCTGATCGTATCATCCTCTCACTACGTATGGGTAATTTTTCATGTACTGATGGGACCAGTCCGGACAGTCCATGGTCTGTTGAGTTAAATCCTTCCATTCAGTACGGTTAAGGCTGATCATATCAGCCTATCAGTACGTATGGGTCGATTTTTCATGGCCCGATGGACTAATCTCTACAGTCCTTGGTCCATCCAGGCAGTACGGATGGCTGATTGTATCAGCTTATCAGTACGTATGGGTCATTTTCATGTACTGATGGGACCAGTGCGGACAGTCCATGGTCTGTTGAGTTAAATACTTCCATTCAGTACGGATAAGACTTACCATATCAGCCTATCAGTACGTATGGGTTGATTTATCATGGCCTGATGTACTAGTCTGGACAGTCCTTGGTCCTTCAGGGCAGTACGGATGGCTGATGGTATCAGCCTATCGGTACGTATGGATAATTTTTCATGTACTGATGGGACAAGTCTGGACAGGCCATCGTCCGTTGAGTTAAATTCTTTCATTCAGTGCGGATAAGGCTGATCATATAAGCCTATCAGTACAAATGGGTAGATATTTTATTGCCTTATGGACCAGTATGGACAGTCCTTGGTCCATCCATACCATACGGATGGCTGATCATATCAGCCTATCAGTACCTATGGGTCGATTTTTCATTGCCTGATGGACCAGTCTGTAGAGTCCGTAGTCCATCCAGGCAGTACATATGGCGGATCGTATCAGCCTATCAGAACATATGGTTCATTTTTCATGTACTGATGGGACCAGTCTGGACAGTCCATGGTCCGTTGAGTTTAATCCTTCCATTCAGTACGGATAAGGCTGATCAAATCATCCTTTCAGTACGTGGGGGTCGATTTTTCATGACCTGATGGACCAGTCTGGACAGTACTTGGTCCATCCAGGTAGTACGGATGGCTGATCGAATCAGCCTATCAGTACGTATGGGTCATTTTTTCATGTACTAATGGGACAAGTACGGACAGTCCAAGGTCCGTTGAGTTAAATCCTTCTATTCAGTACATATAAGGCTGATCGTATCAGCCTATCAGTACGTAAGGGTCGTTTTTCATGTACTGATGGGACCAATCTGGACAGTCCAAGGTCCGTTTAGTTACATCCTTCCCTTCAGTACAGATAAGGCTGATCATATCAGCCTATCAGTACGTGTAGGTTTATTTTTCATGGCCTGATGGACCAGTCTGGACAGTGCTTGGTCCATCCATGCAATACGGATGGCTGATTGTATCAGCCTATCAGTACGTATGGGTCATTTTTTCATGTACAAATGGGACCAGTATGGACAGTCCAAGGTCCGTTGAGTTAAATCCTTCCATTCAGTATGAATAAGGCTGGTCATATCAGCCTATCAGTATGTGTGGGTCAATTTTTCATGGCCTGATGGACCAGTCTGGACAGTCGTTGGTCCATTCAGGCAGTACGGATGGCTGATCGTATCAGCCTATCAGTACGTAAGGGTCATTTTTATTGTACCGATGGGACCAGTCTGGACAGTCCATGTTCCGTTGAGTTAAATCCTTCCATTCAGTACATATAAGGCTGATCATATCAGCCTATCATTACGTGTGGGTCGATTTTTCATGGCCTGATGGACAAATCTGGACAGTCCTTGGTCCTTCTAGGCAGTACGGATGACTGATTGTATCAGCCTATCTGTACGTTTGGGTCATTTTTCATGTACTGATGGGACCAGTCTGCATAGTCCATGGTCCGTTGAGGTAAATCCTTCCACTAAGTACAGTTAAGGCTGGCCATATCAGCCTATCAGTACGTATGGGTCGATTTTTCATGGCCTGATGGACCAGTCTGGACAGTCCTTGGTCCATCCAGGCAGTACGGATGACTGATTGTATCAGCCTATCAGTACGTATGGGTCATTTTTCATGTACTAATGGGCCCTGTATGGACAGTCCAAGGTCCGTTGAGTTAAATCCTTCCATTCAGTACGGATAAGGCTGATCATATCAGCCTATCAGTACGTGTGGGTCGATTTTTCATGGCCTAAAGGACCACTCTAGACAATCCTTGGTCCATTCAGGCAGTACGGATGGCTGATCGTATCAGCCTATCAGTACGTATGGGTTATTTTCATGTACTGATGGGATCAGTCCGGACAGTCCATGGTCCGTTGAGGTAAATCCTTCCACTAAGCAAAGTTAAGGCTGACCATATCATCCTATCAGTATGTATGGGTCGATTTTTTATGGCCTGATGGACTAGTCTGGACAGTCCTTGGTTCTTCAGGACAGTACGGATGGCTGATGGTATCAGCCTATCAGTACGTATGGGTCATTTTTCATGTACTGTAGGGGCCATCTGGACAGTCCATGGTCTGATTAGTTAAATCTTTCCATTCAGTACGGATAAGGCTGATCATATTAGACTATCAGTACGTATGGGTAAATTTTTATTGCCTGATTTACCAGTCTGGACTGTCCATGGTCCGTTGAGTTAAATCCTTCCATTCAGTACGGATAAGGCTGATCATATCAGCCTATCAATACGTATGGGTAGATTATTCATTGCCTGATGGACCAATCTGGACAGTCCTTGGTCCATCCAGGCAGTAGGGATGGCTGATCGTATCAGTCATCTGTATGTATGGGTAATTTTTCATGTACTGATGGGACCAGTCTGGACAGTCTATGGTCCGTTCAGTTAAATCCTTCCATTTAGTAGGGATAAGGCTGATCGTATCAGCCTATCAATACGTGTGGGTCGATTTTTCATGGCCTAATGGACCAATCTGGACAATCCTTGGTCATTCCAGGCAGTACGGATGGCTGATCGTATCAGTCATCAGTACGATTGGGTCAGTTTTTATGTTCTGATGGGACCAAACTGGACAGTCCATCGTCCGTTGAGTTAAATCCTTCCATTCAGTACGGATAAGGCTGATCATATCAGCCTATCAGTACTGATGGGATTAGTCTGGACAATCCATCATCTGTTGAGTTAAATCCTTCCAGGCAGTACGGATGGCTGATCGTATCAACTTATCAGTACGTATGGGTCGATTTTTCATGGCCTGATGGACCAGTCTGCACGGTCCTTAGTCCATCCAGGCAGTATATATGGCGGATCGTATCAGCCTATCAGAATGTATGGTTCATTTTTCATGTACTGATGGGACCAGTC
>MU107329.1:0-56174 GCA_012274485.2 Sinapis alba
GCTTCAAATTGGTTGTTCATGGTGGTTGGTATATTGAAGCCAATGACAATATTGTAAATACTTGATGAAGATGAGGATGATATAGTAATACAATCATTTTCAAAAAAAAAAAGTAATGGCATTTTCGTGAATTATCCGAACTTCTAGGGTGAAAAAGGAAAGTGGAAATTTCAAAAAAACCATGGGTTGGTTTTGCAATCGAGTTCAAGTTTTGAGTCACTTTTGAAAAAAGCCCTATAAAAATCTAGTATCATCTTAATATAACATAAAATATTAATTAAATATTGTAAGGTGATTAATTTATCATAATATTAATTACATTTATAGATAAAAATCTTTTAAAAATTACATTTGCAAGTTTTCTCTTTGGATGTATTTATTTGCGTTTAGAGTGTATGGATTATATGCATTATTGACTGAAAACAATATTTTCAAATGCACCATATAATGTAACATTCCTTCATAAATCATACAGATTTTAGTTGATGAAAGATATATATATATTCCTCCAAATAAATTTTGAAATTTTTTCCAAGATATAATGAAAACTCACCATCTTTGTAGATCTCTATAGTATAAAACCAACATTATTTTGTCTATATAATATAATTTTTCTTAATTTCAGAATTAACCATTGATTAATCAAATAAATCCATTTTGAAAGTATTTAAATATTAAAAATGAATTAAAAATAAAAATTTAATTAATATATATGTGAAATTTTAAATCGATATTTTAGAATATATTAATAAAAAATAATTAAAAATAATATTTTCAACGTTTATTTTTATATTAATATAAAAACTTTGATATAAAAATTGAATTCCAAATAATTATATAAATTAATTAATTAATAAAAGAAATAAATATATTAATAAAAATTTAAATAACATAAAAAGCACACAAAAGTTAAATATTTACATGTTTTATAAATTGTACATTTAAATTTATATATAAATACTTACAAAATATCGACTAAAAATTTTTAGTCAATATTCAACAATTTTTAGTGTATGTTAAATATTTTATATATCTTAATCTTCTTATTAAATATTTTAAATCTTTAATCAGATTTGATAAATAATTCTATACTTTAAACATTTATAATAAGTAACACTTTTGTCAACAATAATAAATAACATTTATATTAATATGTTTAAGATACTTATATACTTAAATTCAATTATTTTTAATATATAACTTTAATTAAAAATAAATATCCTCATACATGAGCAATAATATTTATATATTTCTGTGATATACACAATTGAATTCCAAATAATCTATAGATAAATATATTAATAAAAATTAAAATACATATATAATTTTTAGTAGATATATGTTTTTAAATATATAAAAAATGTTGAATATATATATATATATTGTAAATATATCAAAAAATCAAAAATATATGTTTGTAACATTTTAGGCAAGTACAGAGATGACAAATATTTTTAGAATATTTTTATGACCAAATATACACGTTTTAGAGAATTTAGAATATTACAAATATTTTTTTAACTGAATTTCCTAAATTTTCGTAAAATCATATTTTTTTATCCGTAGAATACACTTTCTACACTACATATAAACAAAACAAATTTTCCATAAGCAAATTTTACCACATGTAATCGTTTGAATTGTGTCTAGATTTCACATTCTTAGATTTCACAAAAAAATGTAACTATCTTTACAACTGGTAGATTTACATTCCTCATATTTAGAAATTTAACTAAAAATAAATTGTTCGTTCTAAAAAAATAAAGTAACTTATTTAATCTAGAACTCAATTTTTACTAACCAATATTTTATAGAAGATGAAATCTATTTTTCGTAGAACATAATTTTAAATTTTAATTTATCAAGTTTTTCAAGAAAAAACAGTGTGTATATGGGTTTCTTATAAATTGTTTCTATTTCTTATAATCTTTTATTCATAAAATTATTTATTTCATTAAATTTTAGAAATAGAAAAAGTAGAAAGAAAAAAATAGACAAAAATATTTTATATTAAAAAAATAAATAGGTTGAATTTTTATTCTGTTTTGGCAAATTTCCCATAAATTCTTACGATTGACTTAAAAAAGAAAAAGATAAACTTTTCCAACTTCAGTTTTTCTTTTTCTTCTAATTTCTAATTTCAGTGTCCTTCTGACAATAATTCAAGGCTGGCAACTGCTGTTAAAAGAGAAAACAGTAATTTTAGAGTTAAAGTGGTAATATAAATAGATTTTTTATTAGTGTTACAAAAAAAAAAAAAAAAAATAGATTTTTTATTATTTTCTAATTTAGATTTTCTTAAAACGGGAATTTTTAAAGATGGACATGTTTCCGGTTAATACCACCGGAATAGACACGGCGGAGGTAAAGATTTAACGAAAAGTTTTCTCCTTTATTCTCTTTGACCAACCCCAAAGTCATCGCCTTTTTGAGTCAAATGGAGTCTCGAGGATCTTCTGATGGAGAAGATGAACAGATTGTTCAAGTCCGAGAAGCTTTAATGTGCCTCAACGGCAAAAGATTCGAGGGTTTACGAACCGCGAGGTTCCTTAAACACACCACCATGTCCATAGACGACGACGTTTTCGACCTCCCCCTCGACGCCTTTATTTGCCGACCCGAGTCGGTTGACCCGGAGATATGGACGGCCAAGATTTCGTTTCCGGGCTGGGTCTCCCCGTCTGCGAACTGGGTCGAGTGGGTGAACGCTATGGCGGAGACACACGCCACCGTGTGGAGGAAAGCAGGTGTGTATGATGCGATCTTGGCGTCTCGGTATGAGATCAAGAAGCAAGACGAGTTGATGATGGCTTTGGTGGAGAAATGGTGTATTGAGACGAACACGTTTGTGTTCCCTTGGGGTGAAGCGACGTTGACGCTTGAGGATATGTTTGTTCTTGGTGGGTTCTCTGTTATTGGGAACAATGCCATGGCTCCGGTTAAGAGAGAGGAGATGAAGGAGGTTGAGGAGAAGATGAAGAAGGTGAAACGTGAGACTGAGGGTGAGTTTGGGAAGAAGTGTAGTGTTAACTTGTGGATGAAGGAGATGATGAAGTCAGGGAATGAGATTGAGCATGAGGCCTTCTTGGTTACATGGCTGTCACGTTTTGTTTTCCCTAGTTCAGCTGATTTGGTGAATGATATGTTGTTTCCTGCTTCGATTCAGCTTGCTAAAGGGGTTACATTGGCTCTGGCTCCGGCGGTTTTAGCAGGGATATACCGCGATCTCGGTCTTTTAAAGGAGCATCTTGCTGGTTATAGTGAGAAAGAGACGGTTGTGGTGAAGTCTCCGTTACAGTTTGTGCAGGTTTGGGCTTATGAGAGGATCATGGAGTTGCAGCCACCGGGTCAGCCAGGCCAGTTAAACCCTAGTGAGCCACGAATGGCTCGGTGGCACCAACATAGTGGCGGTCAGGATCTGTATGGCTATCCTGAGAATGTTAGAGCGGTTTTGGACTCGACCAAAGAGAGTTTTGACTTTCGTCCTTACACAAAGCCTCTGAACAACTTCAAGTTCCCGAGGTTTTATATGGAAGATAACTGTTGGGTTCATTTGCATTCTGATGACAAGAATATTGTAGCCTTTGGTCGGTGTTTGAGGTTCTGTAAACTGGTTGGTGTGCATTGCATTGAACCTTATTATCCGCATCGTGTGGCATTGCAGTTTGGTTATGACCAGGATGTTCCCGGTGTAGTTTCAGCTAGGAATGAGACTCCGGAACTGGCTTGGAAAGATTATATCCGTCCCATTGCTGGTGATATGATGTACATTCCTGCTCGGCTCAATGATGGTGATGTTACCGTTAGGTACATTCGGTGGTGGAAGCTTTCTTTTGCAATGTTGCAGTCCGAAGCTAAGAAAATTTCTCACAGGCTTCTGGCTTCACCCCCGAGACAGAAACCATTAACTAGAGAAACGAAAGCAAAGAAAGGGAGTCTTGGCCGTACTAGCTCTTCGGGGAGCCTCATAGGATCAGAGAAAAGTGATAAGCAGCATCCTTTAAAAAAGCCTGAATGGGTCCAGAGATCATCACCACCCGGGTGGAAAAAGAGTCCTGATAGCAGTAGTGCACTAGGTGGTGGTGCTAAGGATCTTAAAGGAGTTCTCAGGGGATTAGGGAGGACTAAGGGTCAGGGGCACGTCACATTTCAGCTTCCTGGTCCATCACCCAAAAGGTCTCCTCCATCCAAGACAAATAATACTCCTTTGGAAAAGCAAAACGGTAATAATGATTCCTTCTCATATATTGTTGATTCCGTTGTGTCTGAATTGACTTTTGCTTCTTCTCTTTTTTTTGTTTGGCAGATTCTCATGTCAAAAAGCCAAGAATGATACCTCGGGTAGCAGACTTAGCCAAAAGATCGAGCTCGTCTTCTCAGGTTCCAAGAAACACATCATTTGTTCCTCTTCCTCATAGGCGAGAGAACTATAACGATTCCTCAAGTCGGAGAGCTTCAAAAGAACCATACAAGGCGCCATCTTTGTCTGGCTATCCTTCAAAGAGGAAGAAGCCACCAAGATCTCTTGATATCGTCAACTCGCCTGGTCAGAAAAGCTCCCTAAGCCCGCAAGGGTCAAAAGAATCTTCCAAGTCACCATCTGTTTCCGGTTCTTCTTCTTCTTCTTTAACAAGGAAGAACTTACCAAGATCTCAAGAACTGAACAAATCATCATCATCATCTTCTCTTGGCTCTCTTTCTTTGGCGAGGAAGAAGAAGCCACCAAAATCCACAGAAGCTGCCAGCGTAAGTGGTAACTCATCATTTGGAGGCAGTTCCGCTATCAAGAGAAATACTGACATAGGCACCAAACAAGAATCAGCTCAGGAACTAAAGGCTACTAATGTGAAGTTTTTGGAGGAGATTGTGACACTGCGGGAACACGTTGGTGAAGAAGGGGAAGTGACATATCATATACCAAAACAACAGTTTGAGGATCTAAGCCAAGGAGTCCAAGATGTTCTACATGATCTGCACTCTATTAAATCTGCATTGAACATACAAGATGATGAATAGGGCTTTTGCAGTTGGTTCAAACCGAGTTGACACTACAAAGACAAAAGACATTTAGTTTCTTACTTTGACGTATATAAAGAACTATCTTTAGAAGACTGATCCAATCCACTTATTAAAGATGTGCTGATCTTTTTCCCCACAATAATTTGCACACTGCATCAAACAAAACAAAACAAAAAGAACTTGTGATCATATTCCTTTGTCATAAACCATCCATGTATTGTACTCATGTTGGCTTGTTTGTGAGATATTTTTATCAATGCATAAACATGTTGGTAAGGGGGTTTATACACCATGTAACTCATTCTGATGCACCTTTGAAACAAAAAATATATATTTTTATCAATGCATAAATATATATTAATATATATTTATCTCTGTCTGTCTCAGATGTAGATTATGGTAAAGTCTCAATAGCCATATTATACTGTACTCATTATTACTGTCATTTTCATTAGACATGTTTGATGGTCCTTTGATTAACTATCAAAATAAGAGTAAGTTAATCAAATGACAAAAATTAAAAAAAAAAAAAGTGTGATTAGTCTAATCTCTCTGAAATCATTTGGAGTTATGATTATCCAATGAAAATAAAATGAGATTCTCAAATGCTCACATGTGACATGTGAGAGATGATGGATGTTTTTTTTGTTTTAATTATTACTCTTTCTTCTATGATTGTCCTATTATTGCTGAACTTTTCACTTCTTCTCCAAAACTTTACTTTCTTGGGAAAAAGTTTATGTTTTTCCTCGTCGTTCTGATAATCTGATCCAAAGTTTTTATTTTCATTATCTGGTTTTTGTTGTTTTCTCTCTTATCCTACGTTTGAAGTTTCTAGCTTCTTCCAAATAGCTTCAAACGTTGACCAAGCTTGTTCGTTTTCCCTCTCCCTCCCTCGTTTTCAACGACGAATCTGTCTTTGATCCAAATCTCCTCAAGAAGAAGAAGAACTCTGATCTGGGGTATTATAATATTCATCTCTTTTGATTCCGAGTTTTAGAATCTGATCTAATAATTGCTTCTTTTGTTTTTTCACCAGAAAGATGGGTTCTTTCAAAGGCCATGCTTTGCCAGGTACATTGTTCTTTGTGGTTGGAGTCTGGCACATTTGGAACTCTGTGGTTCGATTCATATCCAACCCCAACTCATTTCGTGTTCGAGTTTGGCACCCTGTCCCTGGTTTCAACGGTAGGATCAAGTACTTGGAGCTTTACGTTGTCACCATTGGCTCATTCATTGACTTGTGCATCGAGTTCCTCTACTCAACTCATCTCAAGTTCTTTGTCAATGGTGTCTTGAATCCTTCTCACATGAACGATTTCGAACACTCTGGGATGCTTCTCATGTTCTTCATCCTCGGCTTTATCACTTTGTTCTCCGAGAAAACAAGGTACTAGTTATAGGTTGGATTATCAAGATTGGTATGTAGCTTTGAAGTTCTGTGGTGATTTCAAGAACTCAGAAGTGCTTTATTAGTGATTGTTTGACTTAACTTTCGATGAATGGATATAGATGTGATGCCTTTTTCATGTGTCCATAGGTTGCTTCCTCTGCCCCAAGAAGCTTTGTGTCTAATAGCTGCAACAGCTTTTACAGCAGAAGGTCTTCTCTTCTTCTTCCACTCTACAAGCCACAAAGGTCTTGAAGGTTATTACCATCTCCTCCTTGTCTTTCTTATCGGTCTCTGCATCATCTCCTCAATCGCAGGAGCAATCTGCCCTACAAGCTTCCCAGTAGATCTATGCAATGGCATTGCAATGACTCTTCAAGGCCTCTGGTTCTATCAAACAGCTTTCACTCTATATGGCCCTATGATGCCTCAAGGCTGCGGTTTAAAAGGAAACTCTGTCGTTTGCAGATCAGTCGATTCTGTAGTCTCCGGAGAGTTTCTGGCTAACTTTCAGCTCTTCTCTTTGGTTCTTGCTGTCCTTGTCTGCGTCGTGGGTTCATATGTTTTTGCAGCTTCAAGATTTGGAGTGAGTAAATGAGAGATTTTTGGGAAGTAGAAACTAGGTTCTCTTATTTTACCGAGTCTTTGCTACATATCTTTATCTTTTACAGAAATATTAACACATGAGTTATGAAACTTTTGAGACAGCCTTAGAGCTCAGCTGATTTAGAGAAAAATAAAGCAAAAACTGAATCTTTATTCTGCTCTCAAAGAGGAACGCAGTGTTTGTTTCACTTTCCATTACATTAAAGACTCCAAAGCAAATAGTTTTATAAAAGAGAGCATATAAGTATATAACCCCAATGCCTTAAGGCTTTTGACTTCACTTCGAATACCTTCAAACAATGATCCAATCGAAGTAGAAGATTACAAGATAGAAGAGCTCAGTTCCAACGCCGCTCCATGGCCTGTTTTTGCAACCTCTCTACAGGTACTTGGTCATACCCCGACCTTCCACGCTCACCGTAGTGGCTTGCAAACGCTTCTTCTTTGGTCCTTTTAGCTGCTGCAGTTTCTTGTTCATCTGCAATTTCAACACAAAAAAAAAAACAGCTTAAGGACGGATTCATAGGGAAAAGAGCGACAAAGTTTGTTTGTTTACAAAATGTGACTATAAAAGCTCCCAGCCAAGCTTGTGCATGAGCAAGGAGCTTGAGCCTAAATGTTTTCCAAACCAAGGTGGTATGGTATTCTTGATGGTGTTTTGTCGGATCGGTGAGAAAATAATTAATGGTAAGAGTGGTTTCTTCTACCTTCACTCGACGCTGGTCCTGAGAAACCTGTTTAGCACGGGCTCTGACCTCATCTGGGTCAATCTTGGACTGAGGACGAATCACAAAGTCCATTGGTGTTGCTTCTGGTCTCATGGTCATGTTCCTGGACGAATCTCCCCTCGAACTCTGACCCGAAGTCAGACCAGATTTTCGTTGCCTGCCAACCACATTTTCTCAACAATAACTCAGTATTCCCAAAACCTAACTGTAATACAAAATGCAAATATTCAGATTCTAAAGGTTCTTCCATACCGAATATCCAAGTCAAAGTCACCATCTCTGGACTCCATTGTCGAAGCTTTGTTGATAGGTCTATGTCAAACCAAGTAGAACAAGATAAGAAACTATGCGTCAGTACATGAATCATCAGTGAAGCCAAAAAATAAAAGGTTTGTGATTTACTTCTTCACTGGTGGCCTTCTATAGGGAGCCCTATCTTCATCAAGATTTCTCATGTCTTCAAACCTAGTGCTCTTGTTGAAAATCGGACGAGACTACAACATCAAGTATACAGTAAGCAAATGAGGTAGAATTTGATTCAACGGATTGGAGCAGTCGAGATAGCTGTTTACCCATTTATCAACCAAATCCTTAGCAAGTCGTCTGTTTGAAGTAGTTTCCTCGTCAGACTTTGATAAGAACATAATGACCTACCAAAGCCAGATCAAAAACAAGTGTTCCTTGATTAATTCATACACACAAACTTGTCAATATTCATCAAGTGGTGTATCCTAACCTTTCCAAGCCCACTCTTTTTCAATTGCTCCCTCCGATCATACTGCTCCAGGTCAATTGGAAACTGCAAGATACAATCACGAATTGATGAATAAGCTACATTTAGTCAATCAGGCAGATACATCTACAGGAAAACAGGATCACATACATCAGTAAGAACCCTCAGAATAGCTGCACGAATGTTTATATTTGGCAAGCTTCCATCTGGAAGAGGCTCAAGCCAATTCTTCAACAGAGTTAGAACTCCATGGTCCAAGAATTCTGTTTGTAGCTGCTTCCTGGATAAAGACAAAACATGCAGTATTACAAAACGAATTGTCAGTAAAAGCTGTGCTGTATAGTGTCGCAGTAAGAAACTGTTTGGGATAAAAATAACTTAGTAACTTACTTTCCAAGAACATTGGTAAGAAGGGAAAGTTTCTTAAGCTTGTTGATAGCAGGCTTCCCCTGTCTGTTAAGTTCTGCATCTTCCTCAGCAGTGACCTCAAGCTCAGCCATCACATTCTCAACCAAGAGAGCGATTTCCGCAGGATTTCTTTCAGCCTTCTTCTTTTTCTTTCCCATTTTGAAAAGGTTATTAACCTCATCATCATCCTCACCCTCCTCTGCCTGAATTTTTCATAACAAAAAGCATTACATATCACCAAACAAAAGCTAGATTCAGATATAAAAACCGAATGACTCCTCCGCTCATACCTGAGGATAATGAGTTGGAGAGCGGTCTCCAGCTTCACCTCCATACCTCTCAGAAGGATCCACACCAGTATCATCGATGAAATTATCATCATCCATAGTCCTAGTACCTTCTTCATCATTCTATAACAGAAGAAAAACATTTAAACAACAACAAAATCTGCAAACGAATATTAACCAAAGTGGTGCACCTCAGGGTTATGTGCAATAGATTTCCACATCTCATCAATCTCTTCAGACTTCCTCTCGCCGCGGCTTGGGAGCTTATACCTCTTCTCCTTCCCACCGCCACTACTACTTCTCTCTTTCTCCTTCTTCCTCTTCCTACCAACCTTATCATCATACTCTGTACTACCACCACCACCACCACCTCCTCTTCCTTCCATGTACTCGTCAAACACAGCATCCTCCACATCCTCATCAATCAGTTCAGGAACATCGATAGTCTGTCTATCACTAGACGCTTTCTTCACCAACCGTTTCCTGGGTTTAACCTTATCGTTGTCGTAAAGAGGCGTTTGTGAACCTTCACCGTCCCAGCCTCCCATATCATCGGCTAAGTTCTCTTCAAAGTCCTCAAGTGGCTCACGATCGTCTCCGAAGTCATCATCCAAGTCCACCAACGGCTCCCCATCTACATCACGGTACCTGAAACGAAGAATCAAACGATTACGCACAATCGAATACGGAACAAAAACATGTGAATCTCGAAACAAAATCGAAGCTTTCGTCTACCCATGAAACGAATTCACTTTTTGTAATCAAAAGAAGAGAAATTTGGAAAATCAAAGCTGGATCTCGGTAACCCTAGGCAAAGGAGGAAGGGGTTGTGAATTTCTTCTGCACAGAAAAATTAAATTGAAAACTGAAAGACGAAGGAGAAGATCTTACGGATCATCCTCGAAACCCATATCGGCTTCGTTCCCAGAAAACGATTCAAGGGAGATAATCTCGAATACTGCTGACCTTCGAGTTGTCGAGAGGAGGAAGGATTAAGAATACAGGAACAGAGAATCGGTTCCTAATGGGATATTCAACGGTCTCGATTGAAGGAAGATTAACAGTTTAGATCTTGCCACGTCATTGAAGCTCGAAGTATGCATTCAACTATTGACTTGGTGGGCTTGTTGTAAGCAATCCAACACTTTGGTCAAAAGCCTCGAAAACGTTAGATTTTCCCAAAATTAAGTGGCGAATGCAAATGACAAGACTGTCCTCACAAGAAAACTTTAAATGGGTTTGGAGTGGATCATCTCAGATAGACCACATGACTAGGCCTGGGCGTTCGGGGGCCTGTCGGATTCGGTTCGGTTGATTTAGATTTTCGGATTTTCGGTATTATGTTCATAAGTCCCATTCGGATTTTACTAATTATCGAATCGGGCTCGGTTCGGTTCCTTCCAGGTTCGGTTCGAATCGGATTGTAACCATTGTCTGAAATCGTCCAAAAATATATTTTTAAAATCTGAAAAAATAACAAAATAAAACTCAAAATACATAAATTATTCACAAAACTAATTAAAATTAGTTAAACTATCTAAATTAACTGAAAAATATTCAAAATAACAAATAAAATAAACTACAAAAAAAAATTAAAATGCTATAAAATATTTAAATTACCTTAACATATATAAAATGGCAATTCTCTTAAATAGCACTTTTTAAGTTTTTGTCACAAAAATAGTCCTCAAAAAATAAAATGACCAAAATAGACTTTTTTTTTTTGAAATTTTGATTTTTTTGATTTTTTTTTTTGAAATTTGAAACCCTAACCCCAAACCCACCCATTAACTCTAAACCCTAAAGTCCAAATTAGTTAACCCTAGGGGTATAAATGCATATAAATGCATTTTTTAGCTTCAAAAAAAAACATTTTGGTCATTTTCTTCTTTAAAAACTATTTTTGTGACAAACAAACTAAAATGGGCTATCTAAGGTAATTTCTCTATATAAAAATAGTAATATATTTGACTAATTTCGGATACCTTCGGATCCTAGTTTGGATTTTGGTTCGGTTCGGATTATATCGGAATCCGATGTATTAAGCTATAAGTCCTGTTCGGGTGTTTTTATATTATGGTTTGGATCCGGTTTCAGATTTTTTGGTTCGGGTTTAGGTAAGTATTTCGGGTTGGGGTAGAAACTCCCATGTCTATACACATGACCACAAAAAAATCTAAAAAAGACCCTTTGTATTTTATTTTTATTTTGAATTAATTTTAAATACAAAAATGGATAAAAAGTCCATAAAACCCAACAACATCTATTTATTTACCAACCCAACACTATCTATCCAAACCCAACAACCCAAACCAATTTAATATGGATACCTAAATCTCAAATCCCTTCTTCTTCTCCACATCTCTCCTTCTTTTCCATGCTCCTTTTCATCTCCATTGTTATCATCATCTTATAAAAATCAAACTCAAATTCAAATTTAAGTGTAATTCATCTATTCTTTTCCATATTATTCAGTTTTCATTTACTCTATCTTGATTCACAACACTAAGAACCCATATTTTAAATTCTTTATATTAAAAAAATTCTCCATCCCAAAATCAAGGAATCAAAATCAAAAAAAAAAAAAAAATCTTCAAACCTTACGAAATTTAATTTTTATCTCAAATCGACCAATCTTCATCTTTCTCAATCCATTTTCTCTTACATAAAATTGAATCTCGTGTTCAATATACAAACTTTCCGACAATGAAGAACACAGGGTATTACTAGTACAACTGGTACAACTAGAACATGAATAACTAGTACAACTACAACAAATATAACTAGTATAACTAGTATAATTAGAAGGTGTATAACTAGTACAACTTTACAATTAATATGGTTATATTATATTTTTGTTTTCAGCATGTAAATGATATTATAAAAAAGGATGATGAAGAACCAATGAAAAAGTCTGTATAATCTTCCACTATATGGATTTATTAAAATATCTTAAAATTTATTTTATAATATTTATTTGAATAATTATTTGTTTACCAATTGTACAAGTTGTATTAGTTATAAAATAAAATATTGTTTTATGTTGTAATTTAAAGTGGATTCCAACAAGAAAAATCTAGTAATCTAAAAATGTAATTATCCACTAATTCTTGTTGTATTTTATTGATATTGCAATACAAATAACATATATATTGATAACATCGGGATTTCAGATTGGCTACTTTCAGCTCCTCGTTACATAGCTAATGGGCCGGTTTGAAATAGATAGAATTAATGGATCCGCTTTCTTTCTTTGATTGATTCCAGCCCAACAACCGGTTTGAAATAGAATTACAAAGTTTACTTTACATAATAATATTTCAGTTAGTGATGTTAATTGATTATTTACATGTGTTTTAAACATTTTTAGTTATTAGGAATAAACAATTAGGTATTGGATACTATTTTCAAGATAAAATATTTCACATTAATTTAAAACATTTTTAATTCATAAAATATTTTATGATAAAATATTCCACATTAATTTAAATTATTTTAGATTATACCATATTTGGTTAGTTAAGATTTTATACTGTGATTTTGTAATAGAACATTTAGTTTTATAAAAGGAATATTTGTGTTTCAAATATTCATTTAACGATTCTAATTAAAAAATTGACATAGTTTTATATACGTGATAGTATATATATGAAAAGAATCTTCTTGTTCATTTCAATTTTTGGTTCTCTAATAATTAATTGTTTATTAATATATGATTAGTCAAGAATATAGATGTTTACAAAAGATTGATTTCTTTTTAGTTATTTGATAGCAATAAATTAGGGATACCTTAAATTTGGAATGTCCTTGATATTAGAAATATTTTTGGAGTTAGTTTTAAGCTGTAGGCATTTTTTCTGTTTAAAATAGATTTAAATATATACTTATTAATCAGTAAAAGAAAAAAGAACTTAAAAATATGTTCATTAAATATAGCAATGACATTGGAGTGTAAATAACTTGTAAAACTAAGGAGTTGTACCAGTTAACACAATACTAAATAAAATAAAATATGTTCACATTTAAAACAATACTAAATAAAATTATAAGTGGTTGTACCAGTTTTTTAGTTGTACCGATTGTGCATAGTTGTACTAGTTTTTGAGTTGTACTAGTTTTTGAGTTGTACCAGTTTGTGCATAGTTGTACTTTGACAGTGAAATAAGAAAATATTAGTTGTACCACATAATAAATACATTTACCTCAGTTGTACCACTTATTTATGTTTATATGCATTTGCCCGGTCACAATAAAATCATCAAATTTGTAAAACT
The DNA here is from genome assembly GCA_012274485.2 of Sinapis alba. Lineage (NCBI taxonomy): Eukaryota > Viridiplantae > Streptophyta > Magnoliopsida > Brassicales > Brassicaceae > Sinapis > Sinapis alba. The sequence continues at coordinate 13,446 of MU107329.1, forward strand.
ACATTTCATGTATGTTTTTCAAAAATTATGTGGACAAAAAAATTAACAAACCTTAAAAGTATAAGGTAGATCATTGTAAATTTATAGAGTTTTGTAATAAGTTTTATTTTTTCTTACCAAAACTTCAAATTAAATTAAGAGAAACTTTTGAGTACATACTAATTGAGATATTTGATTGTTTTCTCATATGAAATATCAAATTAGTTTTGTCAATTTCTGAAATATCAAAGTTGTACCAGTTGTACTAGTAGTACTCGTCTAATATAAAATAAAAAACTATATCAATTATTTATATGTATAGTTTTAGGGGTTGTACTAATATTTTCACATTATAACTTTGTAAAAATATGTTCAATAGTTGGTTATCATAATAATATGTCTAATTTAGTTAATAAACCTTAAAATATATAATGTATATAATGTAAAATTAGAAAATATTACATCGAGAGACACAAAGTGAATTTTCAATCTCACAAAGGGACACATTCCTATTTAACACACTTTCTTTCTACAATTTTACCAATATGACCTTTTAATTAGGAGAGCTTTTAATTTTTTTTTTACTAGTGAATAAAAATCTCTTAGTAACATTTTCTTTGTGCATAAAAAACTTATCTTTTCATCTCTTTCACGACAAAAGAAAAATCTAATTCATCTTCATCTTCTCTATCTTCAAATCGACATCAAATCTTCTCGATTTAGAAATCGAATTTTGTCACTTTGCTCAAGCTCTATGTCTCCACCTCTAGCTTTTGTTCGATCTGAGATGGTTCCGCTGGATAAGCTTCTCTAGCTCTTCATCCTCAACCATTGGTGAGTTTCACCATGAATCTAAAACTCCAATCCATTTTCAACTGTGACTCTCTATTCCTAATTTATAGATATATCTAACAGATTCATGTATGAAAAGTTAATTTCTTGTCTGATTTTTTATCTTAGGTTCAAGATCTGATTTCAAAATGAAAGTGTTTAAGGTTGTGGTGGAGATGGTGTTGGATACCTTAATGGAAGCGGTGGTGGAAGACATGACGGTGAAAACAGTGATGGAAGTGGCTACCCGAGAGGAGGAAGTGGTGATGGATGTTGTGGTGGTAGATGTGGATACAGAGGTGGAAGATGTGAAAAGGAAGTGGCAGTGGTGGATGCCATGATGGTGGATGCTATGGCGGTGGATGTAAATATGGAAATAGAAAACGTGAAGAAGAGGAGGTGGTGGTGGTGGTGGATGCCGTGGTTATGGATAATTTGGTGATGGATGTGGACACGGAGGTGAAAAACGTGAGAAAGAGAAAGTAGTGGTGGATGATGTGGTGGTGGATGGAGATACGAAGATGGAAGACATGAAAAGGAGGAAGTAGTAGTGGATGTTGTGTTGGTGGATGATATGGTAGTGGATAGGGATACGAAGATGGAAAACATGAGGAGGAAGAAGTGGTGGTGGATACCGTATTGGTGGATGTTGTGGTGGTGGATGTTGGTTTAAGTGTTGATCTTTATTTTTTTGTGTTACGTATAACAATATTATTTTTTAAACAAATAATAGTGTTTACATAATTATTTTAATTCTGTTCAATTACTCTTTTTCTCTATACAAAGTAAGGTTATTTCTGTCCACAAAAAGACAGCTGTCACAAAAAGTGTGTCAAATGAAAATGTGTCTCTCAAAGTAAGAGAAAAAGAAATTGTGCTTCTGAGTGTAACTCTCTCGTAAAATTAAGAGTATAATGTAATAATGTAATAAATTTTTTAAAAACCTCAAATAAAATAGATGAATTTTTGTCATTATATACCAACTAGAATATTTATTTATTTACTTCATATGTAAATTATAACATTTATGTATCAGTTATATAATTTTTTAATTATGTTCAGTTGTACGAGTTAAACTAGTTGTACTTGGTCGAATGAGAGAAAGAATGAACAAGATCATGAAGATTGTGTGGTTGTGAATGTTTTAGATTAAAGAAAGAGAATAAGATAAAAAGAGGAAAATGAAAAATGTGTGAAATTGTGTGGTTAAGATTAAACATAAATAAAATGATCTAAGGGTTCATATTACTCTTTCATTAATGGCAAAGTTGTTATTTTTTTCCTCTTTGGTCTATGTAGAATAATTTAAGAGGTGAAAGATTACTTTTTGCTCATTTGGTCCATCTCAGATTTTAGTCTGTTTGGAGTACGCATGGGGCTTTCAGGTACCCCTCGGATATGGCTACGATCCATTCATATATGTCTTTTTGAGTTCTGAAAAATAGTTTCATTAAGGTATTCCAGATACAAATGGATTCGGATTTTAACCAAAAATAACCAAACTATCGATACGATTCAGATATCTTATATATAAACTACTCAAACTTATTTAAAAATAACTAAAAGTCAAAAATACCAAATTTATATTATTCGAATGGGCAATTCTCTCAAATAGTTTTTTTAAGTTTTTGTCACAAAAATAACTCTAAAAAAATATATCAAAATAACTTCTTTTTATTTTGAAAATTTTAATATTTTATTTTTATTTTTTAAAATTTGAAACTCTAACCACAAAACCACACCCTTTAACTTTAAACTTTAAATGTAGATTAGTTAACTCTATGGATATAAGTGTATATTTACCTTTTTAATAAAATATTTTGGTCATTTCTTTTTTTGAGGCTATTTCAGTGACAAAAAAACTTTTTTAGAGTTATTCTAGAGTATTTCTCTATTCAAATTGTTATTTTTTGTCCGAAAGTAACTATGAATACAATGTTATTTAAGTATTTTGTATCCAAAACGTCAATTTCTATCTATAAATACTCAAAATAACTAAAATATCTAATTATTTGATTCATAATTTTAAGAGAAATACTCTAAAATAGCCCTAAATTTTTTTGTCACAAAAATAACACATAAGGAAAAAAATTGACCAAAATGTTTCATTAAAGAGACAAATAAACACTCATATCCCTATAGTTAACTAATATAAACTTAGAGTTTAGAGTTAAGGAGTGGGGTTTTGGGGTTAGGGTTTCAAATTTTAAAAAATAAAAAAATAAATTTTTCAAAATAAAAAGGCTATTTTGGTCATTTTTCTTCCTTCAGAGCTATTTTGTGACAAAAACTTAAAAAGTGATATTTGATAGAATTGCCCTAATTTTAATTTTAGGTATTAATATTAATAAAAGTATAATTATAAATAATATTATATATATATGTGTGTTTGGATATGTTTGGATACTCATTCGGTTCTCGGTGCAGGTCGGATTCGGTTTTGTTTTTTTGGGTTTTGAAAAAAGGACCCTTTCGGATTTAGGTAGGATCCGACTAGGTTTGGTATCCTGATTTTCTGGTCGGTTCCAAGTTAGTACTTCGAGCACGGATATTATGCATAGCCCTAGTTTTGAGTTACAAAGACATATTCGTTTTTGTATCTAGACACAGCTGCATCTGAATGCAAGTATTTACATATTGTTCGTATATATACTATTGCATAAGCAGGTAGATGTAATCTTGATGCAAAATCTATAATATCTAAAATATTTATATATTTGAAATGAAAAATATAGAGTTTGGATGAAACATCTACATTTCAAAATTCAAAAGACTTGAATATCATTCAGTGCAAATATAAAAATTAATTAGATTAGATAATGTAATTATTATATAATATTTTAAATGTAAAATCATGATTTTCACTCAAAACCGTTCAAGTGGATTTTTATGTCAAAACTGAAAACTTGAGTTTTCCCGCAAAAGAGGAAATTTAAGTTTTTCTGCCAATGTGAAATTGAATTTTCTCACAAAACCAGAAAATTAAGTTTTCTGCTAAAACCGTAAAACATGTTTTCTCATAAAATAAAAATTTATTTTTTCACCAAAATAGAAAACACGTTTTTGCGAAATCGTACAATTGTGGCTTCCAACAAAACAATAAATTGTGTTTGCAACAAAAAATTGCAAAATTATGTTTTCGAGCCAAAACCACAAAATAAGTTTTTCTAAAAAATTGCATAATTGCGTTTTCCCTTAAAACTGCAAAATCATTTTTTCCGTAAACCATAAAATCAATTTTTCTCGTCAATACCGTAAAATTGCACCCCCCCCCCTCAAAACCGTAATATTAAGTGTTCCTATAAAATTGTAAAATCAAGTTTTTCGCAAAACCGTAAAATCACATTTTCTCTTCAAGAAATTGTAAAATCAGGTTTTCTTTCCTAAAGTACAAAATCTCATTTTCCAGCAAAACGGTAAAACCCTGTTTTTCAAATCCGCAAAAATGATTTTTCTTACCAAATATGGAGAATTTCATTTTCGGTAAAAATGCAAACACATTTTCTATCGAAACCGTAAAATCATGTTTTCCTGTCAAATCGCAAAATTAAGATTTTGTCAAAAATGACAAAATCAAATCATGCCCTTTTATAATTTGTTCATTTTATTAATAATATAAATCATGTATTTTAGTCTTTTTAATTACTAGTATTCAAATGTTATTATATATATATTTTAAAACAAACAATTTAGTATATAGATATTGTATCTGAATTCAAATATTAAATATAAAAACAATTAGCATTTGGATGCAACATATAAATATTGTATTCAAATGATGCATCTAGATGTTGCATTAAATACAAAAATGAATATACCTAAAATAAGTAAATGTATTGGTTGGATTAAACCATCTATAGTGGTTACCTCTATATTATAATTTAAAATAGTGGATAAGAAATAACAAAAAAGAGTTTTGATTCAATAGTTATTTATACATTTTACTCTAAAAATATTTAAAATATATATTTTCTCTACTTATTTATTAATTTATTGTATAAATCATAACTATGAAAAAATAAAAGTTTACCCTTTTATTTTAGTTTGCAACATAAGACAATATTATTTTAAAAAAACAACACCAAATGCAAAATAAAAATCATGTAATGATAGAACTCAATGAAAAAAAATATTATTTCAAACCTTAATTCCATAGAAAGTCTAATCATTCAGACATATGTTAAAGAAGAGAAAATGCAAATCATAAGAAAAAATGATAAATCAATAAATTATATCTCATCTACTTCATTTATTTGAACAACATTTTAGTGATTTTGATGGTTCTTACAACAATGATCTAGAGTATCAAATCGTAACTAGATTTTGATTCGCGCTTACTAAATATCTTACATTGTACAAATTCAATGAAAACATATCAGATGCTTTGTGAGTGATTCTAAATAGATAAATCCATTTTATTTAAATCAGTTCCTTTTTGACCAATCATATTTAAATTCAAAATCCGTTTAAACTCAAACAAGTAAATACACTTAATAAAATATATAATAAATATACAAATATATATTTATATAAAATCTGTTAGTAAGATAAAAATTAAAAATATATAACAAAAAGTGAAAACCTGTAAAGAGTACGAAGTGTTTGTTTATAATTTAACTAAGAATACAAATGTTTCAGATTTTTCATAGAATCATAATCAGTCAATTGTAATATATAGTTTCCTAATTATAACTCATTAATCAAAATAATTAAAAGCAATGACATTGCTATAAATACTTTGGCAAATCAAAGTAATCTAAAAAAATCTCTAATGTTTTAATAGTATATATAAATTGTGATAATAATTTGTCACAAGATTATTATTTTGATTTTTGTTTTGTTTTTTGTTGTCGATTTAAAATAAGCTATTAATATATTTAAAGTGTCAACTAGTTTTATAATTAGTATTTCTAATTTAAATGTATAAAGGAATATTCATCTCTTTATATTTGGTGTAAGATTTAGTGTATCACTGAAATGAATTATATTCTATATTTAAAATTTAAAGATTAAAATAGGATATGAAGGAAATATTTACACCTCATGTTGCATTTTGTCTTCTTTATATTATTGTATGACACTTATTGCTCATAGAGCACTTTTGCGTAAAAAAACCTTTCATATGAAAATATTTACATCAATTGACACTTTTCTAGTTCTTTATTACATTATAGGTCACTTGTGATTCCGGAGACATTTTTCCATAACCAACCATTTCTTTCTAACTAATCTAGTTTCTTCTTTTTTAAAAAAAAATATTTTGGTTAATTAAACTTTAAAAGATTCCATAAACCTATAAAAAAAATTTCTCTCTTGACTCTAACTAGATCTGGTTTTCTTCTCCGTAAAAAACGAAGTTGGTGAAGTCGCCGTCGGGATAACTCAACCCCTTACTCAAAATTCTTAAATCTCCAAGGCATACACTCACTCATAAGCTCTTCATCTCCTTCAACTACTTATACTTTTCCACTGTGAAGTTGAGTTTTTATTTCTAAAATTGTTATTTTCTTGATTACGTATCTTTTATTTGGTAAGAGAGTCTCCTCTTCCCTTTCCGCATCTCGGCCAACTCGCGATTTCATCAACATAGATTCAATTGTTGTTTTGTATTTAAACGCACTTTAATTTTTTAAAATTGTTTATGGATTTTGAATAGGGGATGGATGATTTCTTGATTTGATACAACAGAGAGATAGACAAAACATATGCTTTGGATTGAGTTGCTTGACATTGATTAGGACTTGATAATAGAGATGATCAATTTCTTCAGGTAACATCATCATCTTGAGTTCAAAAGTTGTTAATTCAGAAACAAAATCAAACATAGTAAATTAAATGAATGAGATTTTGATAAACATTTGAATTCTGCATTTGTTAGTGAACAAATGTATTAAGTTTTAATTCTTTTGATATATCAGGCACATTGCGTTCTTTCATTTAATCTCAGAAGACTCAAACTTTGTGAGCTTTAGAGAGAAGATGTCACTTTATTTTGCGTTGATGAGTACATAGTTCTGCACCAAGGCTTAGAGGGATCCAGAAGACTAGATCTTGTTTTCTTGTTCACATGTGTCCACATGTACCATGCAGTTTCACATTATCCATGTGTACACAAAATCATGTGTACACCTAAATCCGACTAGAGATTAAGCTACAAAGTTAGAGTGAGTATCTTTGATAGTACTGAGCTTTGGATGAAGAGAGAAGATTTAGTGTATGTTACTAAATTTCTCTCCAATTGGGTGTTTTCTCTTCTGGGATTATTTACATCTTTATGGATTGGATTTACATAACTTGATTTTGTAAGTAGGATGAAGGTGAAAGTCAACATAGATGAGTTCTAACCTTATCCTTCTATCCTTGCTGCACAAGATGTTGCTCAACCATGCAAGGTATGGAAACAAGAGAATATGCATTTCCCAAATGATAATTTACACTGTTTATGTAGATGTAGTTGATCTTTTGTAATTTTCAGGAACTTAGAATCACTACAATGCATGTGAAGCTATGTGTTACTTGTGCTAACTAAACAAAGACACATGGTCTTAGTGCTCAGTCTGCACTCAGAAGATTTTCCGTTATGGCACCAAAACTGACTGCACTAGTAAACGAAGCAAATTCTTCATCTATAATGTGTTTATGTAAATATATGTTCAAAATTTATCCGGTGTACAAGTAAACGATGTACATATAAGCTTTTGTGAATTAATGTACGTGTGGACAATTAAAATTATGTGTACACGTTAACTTTATCAAAACAGTTTGTAAACACTGCTCTTATCAAAAGAGGAAATTTCTCAATTGGATCATGTTTAGTCTCAAAGAGGAAATTCTCAGCTGGATAATAATTAAAAAGTAACAATTATGAAAAGTGAAAATATAAATATTTTAAAACGACATACTTATGGCTGATACAGTGTACATGTGGATTTTGTGGCTCAGTGTACATATGTATAATGCAACATATGTGTACATGATGCACATGTAACATATCAAGAAATTTTATAACCAGTGTTCATGTGGATATTTACGATAAAGTGTACACATGGACACTGATAAACCAATGTTTGAAGAGTATGCAAATGCTTAATACATTGAATCAAAGCAACTCAGATATAACAAAAACATATTCAAAATACTCTGGAGGTCATCTTAATGAGCAGTATAACATTGCTAGGAAGATGCAAAGCACATATTTGATAATAATATTTAAATTAAGTTTGTTGCCAATAGCTTCAACCTAAAACATTATAATCTCATATGTCAATAAATAACAGAACAAAGATCATAAACCAAAGAACCCCGCATCTGAGCATTATGCACATAAACAACAAGCAATGTATCTAAGAAGTTGCTTTCTTGATAATAGTACCAAAAGTCCAAAGTAATCGACTTTGACTAAGAGTTAAAACAAGTCTTATGTACATACTCCAACATATGAAACTGATATATACAAAGATCAAATCCTTATAAAAATATAACTTAAACCCTCAAATGATAAATAAATGGCCAAGAATCAACAATTCATTATTAATCTTTTCAAAATTTCTTCTTCTTTACTCGTGTTTTTCCAAGCATACAAAAACAATGAAAACTCAAAACTTTGAGGTTTCAAGCTTGTTGGAACCTGCATGGAAAACTATAGCTTTTCAATTGACTGATACTTCCTGAACATAAACATACAAGATAAAGGTTGTGAGAATTTGTTTTACCTTTTAATTGATGTATCCATCTTAACTAACTAACGCTTCAGTTTCTCGGGTGCTTATTGCATTCCTTACCATGACATCCAAGTTGATGTTGATACTGCTAGTGATGATGGTGTTGTTGATTGGAGTTATGGAGATGACAAGATGTAAAAGAAAACGAGGAAACAAAGACATATCTGCACCAAAACCTTTATGTGACCAGTAATTTCATTAGGAGATTTTGGTGGAATCTGAAGTTCATCTATTGGAAGCATGTTTTTCTTCCTTCGTTATAGCCATCTCTTTTTCAGAAAAACTTTGTTATTTATCGTTGAAAAAGATGAAAGGATGAGAGAGAGAAACAATATCAAATGCGAAGAAAAAAATTAAAGTAAATTTAATTAATTGATTACTCATAATATCTGGTCACGATTTGGTTAACTTTAGTTAGGGGTAACTCAGTAAAAAACCACAAAAAATATCTTAATAGCATAATGTGCCTTATTATGAAATAAAAATATTATGAAGTGACTTACTGTAAATCATTCAAAAAATAAATCTTGTTATTCTTTTCTTACAATTTCCTCTTATGCTAACAATTTTTGGAAGTATGCATACTTTTACCAATAAAGACAAATATTAAACTCACGTCGTTATCGTCAAGTAAAAACTTTCAATCTCACTCCTACAATTGTTTTGCAACTTTCTAATCGTGTTTCCACAAAATAAGATACATTGCTCCAAAAACCTACCACAAGTTACGTTAAACAAGATATAAACCAGATAATTGGTCTGTTTTTGGTTCACTAAAGGGCAATTTCGTCCAGTCTTCTCTTCAAATTCAGAAAAATACCCTTAAGTAAAATGTGTCTTATCTTGTAAAAAAAAAGTAGTAAAATTCTATTAAGAGATTTAACGGGGTTAATTCCATAAATAAGATAACAATGTCGGGCTTCTAATTAATATTCTCCTTGTTCCTCCTCTACCCGTCAGAAACACAACAAGATCAATCAAGATTCTCTCAATCCACTCCAGTTTCTGCAAATTAAAAACACACTTATTTATTTCGCATATCTGGGTTTCCTCCAACATTGCCGATCTTCAGGTATTTTTCTTCCGATTCGTTTCACATCCTCGATTAGATTCTGAGTTTCAAAACTGGATTCCATGTATCTCTTCCACCGTTTCTTAAAGACTTTGCCTTTACAATACAAATTCTTTGAAATTTTTTGTTATTAGCTCTTCCCCACCATTGTTTAACGAAAAGCTAAGTTTTTTTTTTTGTTTGCATCCTGAGATTAAAAAAAAATGTCATCTTTTTTAGATTCTGGATCTTGCCATTGAAACTGCTAAAGGAGCTATATTGGTCGGTCAATGCGTTAACTTGGAGAAAATAACTGATTGTTGGGTTTGTTAGGTTTTTAACTTATAAGCAGAGCTCGTTCTGGTCTAGCGTGAAGCTTCCACTGGTGAATGTGATAATGGGTAGCAGCGAGGTGGAAAAATCTGGTAAAGAGAACGAACCTAAGACTCCTCCTCCGCCACCATCTTCTTCTTCTCCTCCTGTTACTTCACAGGTTTGCATTTTTGATGGATCCTACCAAGAGTGTTATTAGTTAGCGTTTATGCTTTGGGTGCTGTTTTAAAATGTTTCTGTGTTTGTAGGAACCTTCTTCTGCTGTGAGTGCTGCTACTCCAGATTGGTCTGGTTTCCAGGTCTACAAAGAGATTCATTGTTTCTTTTGCCTGCATTTAGGTGGCTCATTTTTATGTTTCTTGTTTAACAGGCTTATTCTCCTATGCCGCCTCATGGTTACGTGGCTTCAAGTCCTCAACCTCACCCTTATATGTGGGGCGTTCAGGTAAACTTCAGGGGCTTACTTGACGAGCCGCCAAACTTTTTCTGTTGATATTTGCATACTTGGGAGACATTATGTTGGTCACTTGTGTAGGTTTAGTCATATAATTAGACTCTCCAAAACCATGAGCAGTTGATTAATGAAAATGTTCCATCAACTTAAGAAATATTTAGTTTTATGTTTATTTTTGTAGCATATGATGCCTCCTTATGGGACACCGCCTCATCCATATGTCGCGATGTATCCTCCAGGTGGCATGTACGGCCACCCTTCATTACCTCCGGTACTGCTACAGTTTAGATCTTTCGGTTATGTAGTCAAATTAGTGAATGTTTATATTATTTCTGTTAACGCTGTGCTCTGTGATGCAACAGGGATCTTATCCATATAGTCCCTATGCAATGCCTTCTCCTAATGGAATGGCTGAAGCTTCTGTGAGTTATCCATTTTCTTAATTAGGTTCTATGTCAATTCAAATGGGATCTTGATCGAGGAATGATTTTGGATTCTCAGGGAAATACTGGAAGCGGTGTGGAAGGTGATGGTAAACAAGCTGAGGTGAAGGAAAAGTTGCCAATCAAAAGATCAAAAGGAAGCTTGGGAAGTTTGAATATGATTATAGGAAAGAACAACGAGGCTGGAAAGAACTCAGGAGCATCAGCTAATGGAGCTTGTTCTAAAAGGCATGTAACTTCATGATTGTATGACAATCAAAATCTTGTCGGCGTTGGACCTTTGTTTGCAGAGTTTACCAGCTATGTCATTGTATTTTATAATTGCTGAAACTGGCAGATTTTTGTTTGGTTTTTACAGTGCTGAGAGCGCTTCTGATGGTTCAAGTGAAGGAAGTGATGCAAATTCACAAAATGTAAGTTTCTAGCAACCCACTAAATCTTTTCAGTTTGTGAGTATGATGATGTCACTTACTTGTTAGCTTTTGCAACGTTTGTAGGACTCTGGATCTAGAAACAACGGGAAGGATGGTTCGTTCGTCTATATCTTTCTTACATAACTCAAACTCTTATCATGTGATATAGACCTAAATGTTCAAAGATGTTACTTTCAGGTGAAACAGCTTCAGATTCTGCTCAGGGACCACCTCGTAATGGAAGTAACCAACCGGTGAACCAAATCGTCCCTATCATGCCAGTGTCGGCTACAGGTGTTCCAGGCCCACCAACAAATCTAAACATGGGAATGGATTATTGGAGCGGTCATGGGACAACCGTTCCTGGAGTTGTAGTAGATGGTTCCCAATCACAACCATGGGTACAGGTTTGTGTAACTTGTGTCCTTTACGGTTATTCTGGCAGTGTGTTTAATTGCTTTGTGCATTAGGACGAGAGAGAGCTTAAGAGACAGAGACGAAAGGAATCAAATAGGGAGTCTGCTCGTAGATCTAGGCTGCGTAAACAGGTAATACTCAAAAAACTGCTCTAGCATCAAGGCCATACATAATGAAATGATCAAAAGTTTTTTTGTTTTTTCTTCGTTATTTGCATGTTCAGGCGGAATGTGATGAGTTAGCACAACGAGCAGATGTGTTGAATGGAGAAAACGCAAGTCTTAGAGCAGAAATTAACAAGCTTAGAAGCCAATACGAAGAGCTTGTTGCTGAAAATAGTGCTCTCAAGGTAAGTTACTTTAAAATCTCACCTTTTGGTGCCAGCGGTCGACAATAGATTGAAAAAGTTACTCGTTGTTCTTGTAGAATCGATTTTCGACAGTCCCGTCACTTGAAGGGAAGGAGCAAGAACCGGAGGCAAGCACACATCAGGATGTTGCAGAGACCACTCGTGGTTCCAACAACAACTCAGCCTGACTCGAGAACATCAGCTAACAATTTTATGTAATTTTAGGAATCAGAGTTTGTTTTCTTAGTGTTTTTGCTAAATGGTAAGTTTTTTTAAGCGGGACAAAATAGAGAGCATCACCCAGAAGAGAAGAGAAAACATAGCATCTACAAGGCATCTCAAACCCATAACACCCTTTTGGTAAAACTACACCAATTTAGTGTAACTTTAGCATATAATTTTATTTCCTCCAATCATAACACCAAAACTTTATCTTTTATTTTTATATTGTTAAATTAAATTATTATTATTATTTAATATATAATAAATAAATTTTGATATGTAATTATACTGTACAAAATATATCACATGCTATTATTTTTAAATAAATATTTACAGTTTTTAACATATAACAATATTAGAATAATAAATTAAAATGAACTATTTTAGTATATAATATACTGATTTTATGTATTTATTTACTATTTTATATGTATTTATTAGGGCAAGTCCGTGCTATGAGCGAAAATTTGTTCTATTATAACTTTTTAACATTATAATAAATATTACTATTTTATATGTATTTACTAGGGTACGTCCAAGGTACGGGCGAAAAATTATTCTTTTATAATTTTTTAACATTGGTTTTTAACTAAAATAATTTTATTTTAATTTTTCAGTTTTTATCATTTTCCCAACTGATTACGTTTGTTTTTGTTGTAAAAGACTCAACGTCAAGTTTATTAGGATTAATTAAATTTTCAAATACGATTATTAATGAATTTGTATTCTAATTTTACTATGTCAGTATAAATGTTTTAATATGTTTGTTTTAGTTATAAGTTATCTAATTTCCTTTCTGTTACTGTTTTTTTTATCGGGTTGTTTTACATTTTTTTTTTGTTGACTATGCAAGTATACATTTTTATTTTCATATCAATACTAAAATTATGCTTGAGCTTTTTATTTTTCGTATTTTTTACAAAATTACATTAAATTAAATATAATAACCTTTTTATGTTCACAATCATATATATAATATGAGAGTTTCTTCTTTTCTAAGGCTATCTACCTCACTATGTGGGTCTCACTCGCAAAAAAAAATTTATCTACTTACAATTTTACACTAATGGGTTGTGTCACTGAAATTAAAGATAAGACCCATATAACATGTGTTATAATGAGTTTCACATATATCAAATGAGCTTCATCACTAGAAATAAAGAAAAGCTTCATTTAATCTTATGCGATGTGACAGTTTGAGTAAGCCCGTATGGTCAAACATCGTCGTCAAAATAAATATAGGATTTTTTTCATTGCTTCAGACAGATCCAACAAACATAACTTGACCCTTTGTCTTTTCGTAAGCTGTTTATCTCCAGCAAACTGTACATCTCCCCATCTTTAATCACTTAATCATTAATGGTCTTGTCTCTTAACACCTTTGTAAACCCTGTTTATATATACTTCATCTTTGACGGATGAAATCCGCATCTAAAAAAACTGATTGATTCTTTTACCAGGCTTACCTTACAACATATTCTCGAAAATATCTCTCTACTTCTCTTGTTGCTCAAACCGGCGCATGTCACTAATCCTTCGACTCTCTCCGGCTTGGTCGTACTACTCAGACAATAGTTGGTCGCCTCCTCTGCTTTTGGGATTCCTGTAACATCAAGAAAGACCGTGAATTTATGAGAATCACGTTTCTCTTCCTTGATGAAAAGGTATCGTCATCTTTACAATGACATATTCCATCTCTGCATTACATATTCTGAAAATAATGCTTGCTTAACTCTTATGTCTGCCTATGCTGAGTTCTGTCCATCACGAATTCATCACAGCTGGTCGCTCTAATCACTACCATCCATATTTACGGGATGGTCCTATCATCAACGTTGATAGGTTTGAAGTTGCACACTGCCCAAACAAGTATAAGATCACAGATCTTCCTTTCATCTTCCGTTTCATTTCCCAAACAACTATTGATGAAGTCCTATTATATGTATGACTATAAACATATAAGAAAGTATGTAAATATTGGTAAGAATGTCAAGCAGTTATTGTTTTGTAGAATTTGACTCTACAAAGATGTGCAAGTATATAGAGTTTTGTTTGTCTATTTGAAACTTTGAGTTGCTTGAATTTGATGAAGTACAGTGACACATTTCTATTTAGTTCCAGGGAACTTCTATGGATGCGCATGCTTTCAAGTTGAGGTTATCTGGACACAAGCGGAGGGACACGGTTGGGAAAACATGAGATAATATTCCACCAAAGTTACATGTAAAAATTGTAGTTGTTGAGGCAACCGGAAAGAGCTAAGACAGCTTTTCAAGACATTTAACATGTAACAATGCATCTGAAGTTTAAGTTTTATGAGTCAGTTTAATATTATTGCTGTTACAAGTCACAACAGCTACAAGGGGACGTGACATTAGCCTTTGTCTTAATAGAAGTTGTGTTAGATTTACTATCCTTGGAAAAATCAAACATAATCATTCATGTTTCTTTGTTTATGCATAGCTTCCAAAGAGGAGTATTGGACAATACTCAGGTTATGATTTTGTTGATTTCATGACAAAGCAAGAAACGTAAAATGCAAAAAAAAAAAACAGGGTTGAGCACCCATTCATACGGAAGCCATTTGGTAAGTCTTATGTTGCACTTTGTTCTCTTTCTCTCTCACAAACCTCTTCATTTGGATGTATTGTTGATTCTTTATATACCGTCACATGTGATCAAGTGGACCAAAAATGACAGTAACATGGAAGAGAAGCATCGTCGTTCAACTGGGAAGTACTAAGAAATGAACTTCCAAAGAGGAAAAAACAACATAAATAACTACACCCTTTCTGTTAATAATTTATGTTAACCACTGTGATTGATAATTCTCAATGGTTGAACTTCTGCTCTGTACTGGCTTAATATACTGAACTATTAATTTATGTTTCATATTTTGTTATTAAATGACAAAAGAATGTGTTACTTATATACAAGATATTTCTACATATTTTTTGGATGTTGCTTGCAACTGTCTGAGCTTTATATCACAATGTAATGGTTATAAATTTCAAGTCACTCTTGATAAAAAAAAAAGATTGTGTAGACTAATAAAAAAGCAAAAAAAAAAAATAACAGTACCAAAAAGGCACATTGGAAAAATAAGTAAAGTCGGATGAAAAATCCAAAACAACCTTTAAAAATGATTGCGCATAAGCACTCTAACTACAAAAAGAGCCACAATAGAAAAACTAATGAAGTCATATAAAAATCTAATACACCCTTTAAAAATGATGTTCATAAACACTATAACTCTATAATGCTTGATGAAAATTAACATGTAAATGCAAAAAGAAAAAATCCCGCGCTTGTGCGGGGACTCGCTACTAGTACTTACAAAAATATACTTATTTTATCATTAAAACAATTTTAATGTAATTTTTTAAAAAATGCTTAATTTATTCTCAATTATATGTAACTTTAATTTTAAATATTTTATAACAACTTTCACTATTTATTTTATAATTGTTTTGAAAGTTATATATGATATTGATTAATTTTTTGTAAAACAATACTGATTCATTTTTAGAAAATAATTATAAAATTTGACCTCATAAAAATATTTTTCTACACACATAATGATAAATATATTATATCAATTAAAAAAATTCATATCAGTATTAAAATTATGGTTGAGAACTTGAGATTTTTATTTTAGTATTTTAAAAATAAAATTACATTAAATTATGTATAATAACCTTACATTTTCTGTTCACATACTTACAAAAATATACTTATTTTAACATTAGAAACAATTTTAATGTATTTTTTAAAAAATGCTTAATGTATTCTAAATTATATGTAACATTAATTTTAACTATTTTTATAACAACTGACACTATTTATTTTATTATTTTTTGTTAGTTATAAATTATATTGATTAATTTTTCTAAAACAATGAGGGTTAATTTTAGAAAATATTCTAACATTGACCTCATAAAACATATTTTCTACAAACATAATGAGAAATATCTTATATCAATTAAAAACATATTCATGTATTAATAACTAATAGAAAGAACATTGTTTGTAATCATTTTTGGAACATGTTCTTACTTGGTTTTGGTTTGCTTATTCATTAGATAAACAACTGTAAACATAATATCTTGAATGTGAAGAGAGTTAAGCTACTGATATAGATGGAATTATTTTAGATTGATAGTTATTTTGTTTCAAAATTTAGTTACATATGATCTTTGCATATATGATGTTATGATATTGAGAGCAGCCATTGTTGTGGTTGACTAAATTGCATAATAACTTTTGTTCTTTGATGTTTTCCTTTTTTGTTTTGTTCTTATAATTTTTTTTTCTTTTTTGGTTATTTTAATTTTAAATTTTTGCATGTTTATATAGTTTTGATTAGATTATGTGCTTTTCACTAAAATTTTATTTATTTGCTAAGTGTTTTTTCTAAAGCTATGGCCAAAAGCCATGTGAGAAAATCAAAGCTGGTAGGTGACGATTGTTATTTTGTCAAAGCTTGATTTGGTTTTTCAAAAAATTAATATAATTGGTAACTAATTCTGGGAATCATTTACTTATTAATCACCTTTGGAGAAACATACGTTATCATTGATCTGTGTTCCTTCAAAAGCTGCTCTCTCTCTCCATGTTACCATGTATGTTTGAAAACACAAATAATCTCGCTCCGTCTCTTAGTAGACATCTTTTGATAGTTGGTGATGTATCTATCATTGATATGAAAAAAATGGATATGAGCCACTTTTAACTTTGAAAGGATTGCACCAACTTCACATTTTGTTGTTCGTCCTGGCCATATTTTATATCCTCTGTAGTTTAATTGCAATGGTGGTTTGCAAGCTTACAACAAAAGCTTGAACCAATGCACTTCAAGAGCAAGTTTCAAAATGGTGGACCTCATTAATTTACAGTAAATGATAGATATGTTCAAAAGAAATACCCATTATCCACATTGACAATAAGGAGCAACAACGCTTCAAAAGGAGCGAATGAAATTTATCAACTAACTCTTTGTTTCTTCTAGATTTCACAGCTTTATCACACCCAAAGAAGCTCCACCAAGCAGCTAAACTTCAGCTGATACAACACAATTCCACCAGACCACATTCAAAATCTGTGAACTTCACCCTGCAGTGATTAGTAGTAGTCTCTTTGATGACCTTATACATCTCTGAACCTTCGGTGGCGGCTGTCTTAAACAAAAGAAAGAACTTGACAGGCACATGGAGGCATGGGCATTTCAGGTATTGGTTTGGTTTGGTTCAGATATTTCGGATATCGGGTAGTTCGGATAGGGGGTTAGAGGATCCATTTACTATTTGACTATTTTTTGTTCGGTTTCGGTTTGGATAGTTTTGGGTTCGGTTTGGATAGTTTCGGGTTCGGTTTGGTTCAGATAATAAAGTTAGGAACCGGAAAATACCCAGAAAAAAAATCGGTTCTCATTTGGTTCTGGTTTGGTTATTTCGGGTAGTTCGGGTAGTTCATGTTAAATATGGGTATTTTTGGTTACTTTGGATAATTTTGGATAAAAATATCCAAATACTTTCGGATACTTTCGGATAATTCGGATACTTTATAATAATTTAAGTTTTTAAAATATTTTAGATAATTTTATTAGATTTTTAAATTATGAATATATATATTTAGTTATATTATATGTATATATAATTAATATTTTTATATGTTCGGGTACCCGTTCGGTTCTTGGGTTGATTCCGGTTTGGTTCAGTTATTTTGGTTATATAAATTTATGAACCATTTGGGTATTTAAGGGTTTTGGTCTGGTTCCGGTTTCGGGTATTTCGGTTCGGTTCTTCGAATCCATTTTTTTTTTTGCCCAGGCCTAGGACGGATCTCTTAGCGGGATTTAAGAGATAGTCTTTTAACTTTTAACTTAAAAAAAAATTAAGAGACATCTTTTAAATATTTTATTTCAGGTGAATATGGAAGTAACAACAGATTTAAGGTTATTAGGTAGATATTCAGTACCTTGTCGACCCCTTTAAAATCCCCTCTTTTCTTGACATTGCAATCCTCCCAGAAGCGAAGAAGACAGGTCACCATAAACTGCTTACATTGGCATTTGGCCAGCCATCAATTCCGAAAGTTAAATTAGGAGATGTATCGTGAGAATAGGAGATGCACAAACTGTGATATACCTCAGAAGATTCACACAGAGATTCTTCACGTTGATTTGATTCACTCAATAACTCGAAACTCCATTGTTGGTATCATAGATCGAAGAAACATGAACCCTAAATTTGGTATGACTTTTGGTGAACCTGATATTTATCTATCTTTACGGCTCCATTTCAGTATTAAAACGAAAAGGCCTCAAATTGTTTAGAAGAAGTCCATAGTATTAAGAGAGACACACATGTCAGTTCTCGTTCATCTATTTGATGAAGTGGCATATGCTAAAAAGTGAGAAACAATTTATATATATATAAATATTATTATTTTTTTAGTTTTTTTGCCACTCATAATTATTAAACTAATATTTTATTAATAAAAATAAGTGAATAGTATTTAGTATTATGAATATTAATATGTGTTGGTGTGTTCGATCTATATCCACCACAGTTGTCAAAGTTAATTCGTATGAAATCCTTTCTTAACTCCAAATTCTATACAATTTTGAATAGTAAATTTGAGGATAACCGGAGGACTAGAGTTCCGATCATCCTTGAACAATTCCTCAAGACAAAGAATGATTCTCTTCACTAGACTCAAAATATGAAATCTTAAAACCAAATGGGAAGCAACAATGATACTTATTCTTAAGAATTTGTAACAGCTAAGAGTCTCTCCTCTTTGTCATATGTTTCTTGATTCGAATTGACCGCCATAGCAGCCTCATTTGAATCCTCTTTTGCCTCCACCATTTGTTCCCTTGTAATAGTAATACTTGTACATGATTATGAAAGGCCTATCAAACAGTTAGGAATGTTAATATGGGTTCAAGTTAACATGGTTAGCCCTAACTTTGTATTACTTTTTTTTAGCTCTAATCCTTACTTTTGAAACAAGGCTAAAAGAGTTAGCCTAAAATTTATAAAGCTTAAGTTTCAGTTCATTTATTTTGATTCACACAATTATTATACAAATATATATATATATATATATATATATATATATATATTGAAATTTTAAATTTGTTTGATTATGCTATATAGAATTTTCCTGTCAAAACCTAAAAAACAAACAAAAAAAAAATCCGATGAAGCCGAAAAATTGAGTTTCTCGCCAAAATAAAAAGAGATTTTTGCCGCCAAAACTGAAAAAAAAAATAAGTTTTGTTGTCGAAACTGCAAAATTGAGTTTTCCCGCAAAACCAAAAATCAAGTTTTTCCGTTGAATACCAAAAATCAAGTTTTCTGTGGCTAACCCTGATGCCAACAATAATCTTTAATTAAAATAAGGTTAAAATAGAATTGAGTTAAAATAAGGCTAAGATAATATTAAACATGAGGCTAAGATAATATTAAAGTAGTAGCCTTTTCTTTATTGAACACCGAACATTCAAGTAGTAGCCAAATAATGCACAAATGGCTTTGAGAGAACAATCATCAAATATGTCTAGTGCACTAGACATCTGCAACCGAATGCGATGGTAGTACACAAATAACTCTCTTTGCACCCGACATTTTCTTCATATGGATATACATATATAACTCTACAGGAGTCGCTAGTACAGTAGTCCACATTGTACCCTGCAAGTCTCTAAGGCGTCGTAAGTACAAACGTCTTTGTGCCCCCACAAATCTCCACAAACAGGCGTTGCTAGCACAAAAGTCATGTGCCCTCGCAAATCTCCACAATCAGGCATCGCTAGTACAGACGTCTCTATACCCCCACAAACCTCCACACATGGACTAGTACATATATACATATATATAACAATTCTCAGCATCAATCAATTCACACAGTAGTTGAATCCTCTATTATCCTATTTCCGGTTCAACAGTCAATAATAATAATAATAATAATAAACAAGACTCTCAAATAGACTCGATTCACAGAGACATATCATGTTTCGAAACTAAACTTTCCATAATGGTAGTACTAAACTAGTTCGAGATTTAAACGGAGTAACTCTCACTTTAGTAACAAAGAGAAGTGGTATCTATGAGATCCAACTCCTCAAGTAGACTCCAAATATGAAACCAGTGCAGCAAATCGAGTCAAAATGCTCTTTGAACGGTTAAAAACGGATAACCGGTGGTCTGGTCAAAAAAGTCAACTCACTGGTCAAAAGTCAACCCGGTCAACTCTTGACCAGAAGAAGAGTTTATATAGGGAAAACCATGGGTACCTAAGTAGGGGGATGTGCTTAGCCTGCTAACCGATTTCGTAGCCGGAACATGGTCGTTACATAAAGTTTAATACTTCTTTACATGAATGATTTCCTCTTTTAAACATCTCAAGATCAGTAAAGTTTGATATACAACATGAACGATATCTTTGTCATCTAGAAGTTCAACTTTCTCTGGAACTATTTATCTTCTCTTGTTATTGTCACATAACCCGAGCTTCCGTGTTCTCCTCTTCTCCAACAATACAACTTAAAATTAGAAGACCAAACAGACGATTATTCTGGATGAAAATGAGGATCTAGCACATGCTGATTAGTGAGAATGAGTTAAAGAACATTAAGAACACGTTTGAGAGAACATGAGCGATAATATCTATCAGCCACATGCATCAATATCAACCTAAAAATACGTCTAAAAAGAGATAGAGAGGGAAAAAGTTGTAGATCAAGCATCTGAAGGCGGTGGTGCCATTTGACTACAATCCCTTTTTGAAGGTTTTGATAAGTAGAAAATGAACTAATAAAAGGAAGAGAAAGAAACAAACCTAATTGAGATCGTCGTGGCCTTGGACTGGTACATGATGAGGGGTTGTGCTAATAGTCTCCCATCTTCTTCAAGAGCCAAATTATAAATGCTCCAACAGCGATAAAACATATTTTTTCAAGATCTTGAACACTGGAACAAATATTTGTTTTCTACATAGAAAGGAAACCAAAACAGAACATTCAAGTAGTATCCAAATAATGCACAAATGGCTTTGTGTGAGTTTTAATTTGTCTCTATACATGTCACCGGGAGGCCACGAATGACCCCAAGTCCACACATAACCTTAGCGTGTGAAAACTACTGAGTGAGCACCACCTGCAGGCTGCAGCAGCCTTTTAAGAAGGTAAACCCTCAGATGAATTATCATCCACAGATAAACATTGAGAAAGAGACAAATATTTCTGGGCACAACGTCTCTTCACACGGATCTCGTCTTTTAGAGGCTCTTCACGACACCATGTACATTCTCACCTTCGTGTATTTCCGTAATCATTTAATAATATGACTTGACTCACCGAACAAAACAGTTTGAGACCAAGAGCACCATTATTGGTGGTTTCTAAGAGCAGTTTTCAAGAAAAGGGACATGTGAGGCCCACTGAAGAATTAAAAACCTTTACAAAATAGCCAAAACAAGCGACGTTTCTTGTTACTATTCGCGGATCCCACTAACACGTGGCGGCCTGCGATTGGTCATTTTTTTTTTCAGTAAAAAAAAAAAAAAATGGGCCTCATCAACCGTAGGTAGCGATAAAGGTGATCTAACAAATAACATTAAACTACGTATGCTCATCCTTGATCGTCAACAGCTACAGAACAGTTAAGTGAGGTGAACCCATGTATGAAAGTACCTTATTGTAAACTGATATTAGTAACATTAAAGTTACGTATGCTCATAGATCAGAAGCAGGCCTAGCCCAATTAGAATTCCCACTTCAATTGTGTTCCTTGCTTCCGAAACATGGATTAACCGGATATGCAGCTCTGCCTTCCCCAAGCCAAGAGAGACATCGTTGACAAATTGAGTAATTGAAAACTTTGATCGGGATAAAGGTATATATAACATGAAAGGCTGAGATCGGGATAAAGGTATATATTCAAATCAACCCAGAACACAGAGATAGATAGACGTATAAGATCACTTCTGTTTTGGACTGAAGCACAACAAAATCCCATTTACATTGGGAAGTTTGTTTTTTCCTTTTTACATTTTCTACTAACAAACAAAAAGATTTAAGCAATTTAAAGGTCTGTTTCAAAACAGAAGAAACCATCAATTACTTAAAAGCTACCAAAACACACAGAAAAATATCTTTATTCCTCTGAAATATTTGGAGGAGTTAAGAGAGAAGACAAAAGAGAATATCTCTTTGTTTTGTTTTTTTCATGGGCCTCTATGCCTCCTCTATATGTTCTAGCCTTGAGCTTTCATAACAAAGAAAAGAGGAAGAAGACAAGGGAGAACTTTCTCTATAGAAAGAATAGAGATGACCCAGATTGGAGATATTTTAATGATTTTAATTTGAAATATTAAGGTGCGAGGTTCTCATGATTTTTAAATAATATTATCTTTTATACTGGAGTATTTATATTAAGGGCTTATTGGTGAGATAGCCAATTTTGGAGACCAGATTAAGAATATAGCACATGATTTGACATAATTAGATGTCATAGCATTTGTTCTCTTTTCTTCCGGTTATATCCTTCTTCTTTACAAGTTATCGGTAAAGCACATCAAGAACATCTGTCATTTAAATAAAAAATAAAATAAAAAGTATTGTTAGATTGCTGGTGGTTATGGCATCCACGCGATAGTGATTATAGTGATAAAATATAAATAGAATAGAACATGCTAATTGAATAATATAGTACACATTGTTTGAATTTTGAAATGTCTATGATTGCAAGGAATGAGGTATTGCTTACTCCAACACCAACTTAAACCTTTCATAAACTAAATCCAAAACAATAATCACTAAATCTTAAAAGAAATATAAACCCTAACCTAAATATCAAAATATGCACATAATACACAATATGAAGCATTATCAAAATAGAATAGTAACACAAGAAATAGTTCAATACATCCTACTCAAATTTTGAAATATCTATGATTATAGAAAAGAGATAATTTACCCTAACTTCAATCTAAACATTCCATAAACTAAAGCCAAAACACTAATCACTAAACCCTAAAAGGAAATATAAACCCTAACCCAAATATCAAAATATGCACATAATACATAATATGAAGCATTAATAAAATAGAATAGTAACAAATAAATAACATAGTACATATTGTTCAAAAAACATAGTAGAATCGGGAACTTACAGTACAGACGAATGGTGGTGATTACGACAGAATAGGTGGTGATTGATTACGACAGAATAGGTGGTGATTGATATCAAGGAGATGGAAATGGTGGTTTTTAGGAGAAATTAGTTAATAAATAAGAGTAATGATGATAATTGCTATGGTGGTAGATAGAGATCCAAATGATTGATATTTTTTATATAAAAAAATAATAGTAGATTGGAAGAAATAATAGTGGTAGGTAAGTAAAGAAGAAGAAGTTGTGCACGTATTAACTGGGAAGAAAGGGTAATATAGTATATATTGTAGTAATAGTTGAAAATATTTTTTTCTTAGTTAGATACCTAATTATATGTTATTTCATGGCTACTGAGGCCAATTTCCCTTATATTAAAGCCTTTATTCAATGAAGATGTTCTTAAAGTTATGTCTTAATATATTATTAATATGTTAATGAAGTTATCCATAAACAATCACTTCACAGACAAATATTATTAGAGAATAATACAAACCCTAATAACAATATAATGACTTCAAAAAGCTCTTTACAAAACACGTTTCAGGACATGGCTAGTAACTACGAATGCATATTAATTGTAAGCCGTCCTTGAATCTATACGAGTGAGTTACCTAAAAAGATACTTTTGTCTTTATTACTACACAATAAAATACTTTTTGCCTTCCACACACAATTCATAATACTAATGCACTTTTGTTACCATTATACCCTTATGCTTACTGAAGTATTTCATGTGTTGTTGGTCTTTCGTTGAAAAACAGAAAATGATAATTTTTCTTTTGGTTATTTTTTTTTTAAATTTTCTTAATCCAAAGAGTAAGAAGAAAAATTAACAATTATTTTCTCTATATCAAATACCAAAGCACGAACTATTACAATCTAAACCAACAAAGCAGTCATAACAGTCTCAAACCTAAATCTAATTACCAAACACCAACACCACGACTTCCTTCGTACCCTCCGCCTTCACCACCTCTGTATCCCCAACCTCTCATATCTTTTACCTACACCGTATCCACCATCACCTCCTCCTCTCCCGTATATTAGGATGGTTTAATCATTGGTTTAGTTCCGGTTATTAGATTTATTTTGGTTTAAGTTTCCTTTGGCTTAACCAACTCTATATATAAAAAATCTGTACATTGAGTAAAGTTAAGCTGAATAACAAACTTTACGGTTAATAATCTTCATCTTCTTCCTTTGATCTTGCTCCATCATTGAGCGCCGATCTTCAGTTCCAAGGTTGATAATCAAAGTTGATACAGTAGCCACCTCCACAACCATTGTATCCACCCTCACGTCTTCCACCTCCGTATCCACATCCACCACCACATCCACCACCACGACATACACCACCACCTCCTCCTCTCGAGTAGCCACCTCCACCACTGTATTCACCTCACGTCTTCCACCACCGCCTCCATTGAGGTATCCACCGCCATCTCCACCACAACCTCCACCGCTACCGCTTCCACGAGCCTGAGCATCGTTCATAGTGATGTTGTGACCATTAAGCTCAGTCCGTTCATCCCTTCAATAGCATCCTTCATGGATATCTCATCTTGAAAGTGACAAACACAAACCCTTTTGATATTCCAGGCTCACGATCAGTAACGGACAAAACTCTTTATCCTCAGCTTTTTCAACTTTATCTTCTCCATCATCACCTCTCTCTCCTCCACCTCCATTACCACTGTATTCATCCTCACGTCATTTTGAAATCAGATCTTCAAACTAAGCTACAAAATCAGACAAGAAACTAACTTTTCATATAAAAATCTGTTAGATATATCTATGAAATTAGGAACAGAGAGTCATGATTGAGAATGGATTGGAGTTTCTGGATTCATGGTGTGACTCACCAATGGCCGACGAGGAAAGAGCTGGAGCATGGCGATGGGAGTGGACAGCTTGGAGAGACTAACCTGGCGGAGCAGTCTCAGATCGAGAAAAAGCTGGAAGTGCAGACAAAGAGCTTGAACAAAGTGACGGCTCCGACGCTTCACCATAGAAGTCACGAGGGAGATTGTGGTACGGAGGAGAGGAATCAAGGTGAGAGATATTTGTGTAGTGATTGTGATTCTATCTTTCGATCGGGGAGAAGAAAGACAACAAGAGATTAGGATTAGTGATTATGGATAAGAATTGGGAGAGAGGATTTTTTTTTTACTTTTCGTTTTTTTTTTTAATTTAAACAGTTAATTAATAAACCAAAATATTTTTATTTTTGGTTGAGAAAGGAGTAAGAGTAATGAATAGAATGTATTGTTGAGGGGGCATATGTGTCAATCAACACCACTAATGTGTGTGGCAAGTGGATTATGTTTTTTCTTGTAATTATAAATATGAAAAGTGTCTATGAATGTAAATATTTCAATCTATATTGTAGATGGTTTTATTGTATTACTCAAGTACATATCCAATCTTTGATTTACTTTTGCAACATAAATTGATTACATACGAAAGTAGATTGTATGTTGCATTCTCAATATAGTTACTTAAAGAGAAACACAAGCAAACACTTATCTATATTAGCGAATGAAAAGGTCATAAATTGTAAAGTGGATTTCTGCACAATTTTTTGGTGTGTCTTCTTTCTTTCTTTTCTATTTTTTATCAGTTTTTTTATCAGTTTTTCTTATCATTTTTTCTTAGAGAATAATTTATATTTTTTTGAAAGACTCTTTGAGATACTATAAGAGCAAGTCGAATGCATATATTTAAAAAAGTATCCAACTATTTTAAAAACACAAAAATATAAAAAATGAAGAGAGATAATTAGAACTGCTTCATATCTAACTCACTTTAAAAACTCTTCTATTTACTTTTTTGCTACCTGCTATTTACTCTTTTGTCACCTGATGTTTGTTTATTGGATCAGTGCTATTATTATGATTATGTAATTTGCTTCATTTGAAAATATTATTACTTTTATATATTAGATACCCAAAATAACATACTAGCCGATAGATAAGGTTGCCCTAAGATGCTCATCTAAAATGATGTACCTTATCTATTTCTATGTAGATTAGTTTCTCAAGTCTACGTAATCGTTAAGTGATATACATGCATAACAAAAAAAACAGTAGCATGAAAATGAGTAACGAGATCAATGTCACTAAGAATTAAGAATAAAAAAATCCCATAAACAATCAAATTAAACTGTAAGATTCAGAAATGATCTAGTGAAAAAGAGTTGGACTTTAACAAAAAAAAAACGCGATATCAGCCATGGATTTATTGCAGAAACATCAAATTCTCAACATGGTTTGCGAAGGTGAAGACTGCTTCAGGGCGATCTTGACTCTTAAATACCCTCTCTTTAATTCCTCTAATCTCAACTCTTCTAACACTCTGTCTCTCCACATTGTAGTAGAAAACATAGAAGGGATGAGTCCAATAAGTTGGTGCCCAAACAATTTCACCCATATCAGTTCCCCAGATTGATTTTCTAGCAAAGAAAAATTTATCTGCCAAACAAAGGTTATACTTTGACCATATCTCTTTCTCTGTATCATCTAGAACCCATAACTGATCAACGTTACCAAACTTATAGACTAAGAGGCCTAACTTTCTCTTGTAGTTTATCAACGCAAAAAAGTTAGCCATCGCATAGCTAGCATCATCATCTATTTTTATAAACCTAAAGTCCTCAGACTTAACATCAAAGCATGCAATCACTATATTCGAGCTTCTCCAGGCTATGTAATACAAAATCCCGTCGATGCATATCGGATTTCTGTACCTCACAGGAAAATGCGGAACCAAACATTGGATCTTTCTCCAGGATCGTTTTCCTTTTCCTATCGTCAGAACGTGATGTTCTTTCGAGTTTATTTGTCTTCTATACTTTGTCACGGTCATGCACAAAACCTTGGATTGATTTTCGATTGGATCATACCCGAAAAAGCTTCTTAAGTCTTTATTCCTGGCTTTCGCTTTAGGTAAAGGTACCTGCTGACCCGTGCTAGGGTTACATAGCACAGAAACCCTTCCCAACTTTCTCTTTCCCTCTAATATCTGATTCTCGTAAATATTGATAAATCCATTGACGACTTGAGAAAATTCCGTGTACCGATTTCCAGAGATACCCATATGGTAATCAGCTGCTACAACACTTACGTGCTCATCAATATTTCGAGGCTGAGGGAATGAGAAGAAGTGCCACTTACCGCCCAGTCTGAACGTGAACAAAAGACGTGGCTGAGTCGATGAACATGTCAGAAATGATTTTGTGAAATGTTGACTGCGAAGTAAAAATGCCCATTGCTTTGATACGCATCGGCAGATTGCAATGGTTTTTGTTGGTAGTCTCTTGAGGATCTCGATGATGAGATCGATGGGAAACATATCTAAGCTTTCTCCTACATACGTTGATGGGCTCGTCGATGATTGTGTGCGGCGCCTAATGATTTTACGCCTTTTCACTGGATGGTTGTTTTTCTCTATGTTCATTGCAATTTTTGCTTTGCTCTAAGAATCTGTTAGGACAACGGGAGGTAAACCACTACATGTTTATTGAAAACACATCCTGATATTTGCTATGCAATATCTTTTTAGAAAATGTATTTCCTTATTTTAGTTATGAATCTTATATCTCTTATTTTGTCTTTTATTTTATCCATTCATGAACCAAACTTTGAATTCATATGGTAACAAATATTCTTTTTAGTACCATGATCATACTAAAAGGTTGAATGGCCAAATAGTCAAAATTTCCTAGTAGTTTCTAAGATTTAATTTGGAAATTAATTTATGGTCATGACTCATGATACATGAGTTTTCCCGCCAAAATCGCAAAACCGAGTTTTCCCGCCAAAATCGCATAATAGGGATTTGAGGAAAAATTGATTTTGTGATTTTGGTGAGAAAACATGATTTTGGGGTTTGGCGAGAAAACTCGATTTTATGATTTTGACGGAAAAACTTGATTTTACGGTTTTGGCAAGAAAACTCGATTTTATGGTTTTGGCAGAAAACTCAATTTTACGGTTTTGACAGAAAACTCGATTTTACAGTTTTGGCAGAAAACTCAATTTTACGGTTTTGGCAGAAAACTTGGTATTACGGTTTTGGCAGAAAAAAATAATTTTCGGATTTGGCGGGATAACTTGATTTTGCAATTTTGACGGGAAAACTTGATTTTGCAGAAAAATCTCATTTTTACAGTTTTTTGAGCTTTGAAGTTTTGACGGAAAAACTTTGTTTTGCATAATAAAATAAAATAAAAAATTTAATATATATTTAAATATTATAGAATAGTTGTGTGTTTCAAAATGATGAGTTTAAAATTTAAGTCTTAGACCTATTAGGGCTAGCCTTTTTTAACCCTTCCTTGGAAATAAGGGTCAGAGCTACAATTGGGTTTGCATGATTAGATCTAACCGATATGTTGAGTCCGTATTAACATCCCTACTCATGAATGACACATTTAGGGAAGGAAAATTAGAGATAGATGACGACACCATAGAAAGGATCATAATTTCTCTAGAGTTCACCAACAATATATGCTTTTTCTATTCGTTTGTAAAAACTATTTGGCTTTGAATAAGAGACGCAGTCGTTTATAATTTACGACCGTAACTTTTTTTGCCATCTCAGGTCAATGAGATCTGAATATGGCTGCGAACTGAAATGAAATATAGGTTAGTTTTGGGGGAATATTTTAACCAGTTCTTGTTATGTTAGCTATATATAGATCGACACTTGATATGCTTTTATTCACCTTGTTTTAAATTACACTTTCCCTGGTTAGTCTTTTGAGTTCTCAGTATCTTTTGAAACTAGACATTTGTATGAATTACCTTATAGTTGAGTTATGTGGGAATCATAATTTGGTTGAATTAGAGTAGAGCCTAACACAGGCCATCTCCTAAGTTACTACAGTATTAACAAAAAAATTCCCTTGGTAAAAGATGTTTTCGTTGCAAAATATCTTCTGTTTTGTCAAGGTTTTCTTCTTTCACGGAGGATATCAATCCTCTATCATTGGATAAATGGAAATGCTTAAGCAATTTCTTCGATGTAATTGGCACATTGAGGTACTTATATTCAAGCTATCTGACATTCTTTCTACATACATTTGAGTCTTGAAAGGTGGGCGAAAAAAGTTTTCACAACAGTAAGTTCTTCATCTTCCTTTTTTTGAATGAATGTTAAATTAAATGTATTCAAGAAAAAAAACATTTTTGTACAATAGATGTGTCATTGTTTTAAGGAATTTGAATTTTTAAAACTACTCTAGAAAAAAAGGAAATTTCATCTAGTAGCAAACCACACTCCCACAGTTTTGCTATATCGTCCATTGCCAAGTCCTCGTAGTGAGTCAATACGGTTTCGGACCAGTTTGTCAATATACTTGACAATTAGAGTTGCGCTTTGTGTAGCTTCACCATGTCTCCTATTGTTCCTCACCAGATCAAGTAGCCCAGTCCAGATAGTTGTGTACCTTGCGGCTCGCACCAACCAGCTTCCCGGTTAACTTCTTATCGCTTCTGAATAGGGGCAGCAAAAGAATAAATGATCACTCATCTACATTGTACCATTACAAAGCACACATGTCGCATCTCCTTGCGGGTTCCATCTCAATATTTGCTCCCTCGTGGCCAGTCTATCATCTTCCATGGAAGAGAATAATGAGAGAAAGATCTGACATAGAATCCAGAGAGACTGAAAGTAATCAGTTATTTCTCATTAAACTGTACAAAGTGGGGCTACACCTCTAGATATACATGGTAGGATTTAATCAACTAACTAACTGAATATACAGTTTATGTAACCATAATATGGGTAATAGAGCTGATTATATATTTTCTTTCTTTTGCTTATGTATATAAATAATAGTTGGCAGGTTAGCACTCTGATGATGTTATCAGAATATTTTAACTTTCCACATCAGTACTAGTAACAGTTATTTGCATTGTGTTATACTTTATACAGTAAGTTAAAGATCTGAATTTGTTTTGGCCATTTCCCCACAAAATAACAGTTGTATTTAGAGTTTTAATATATAATAAATTATAAATAATTGATTCTGATCTAAATAACAGATTTTCTCCTTCAAGATACATGCTTGAATCATTTCTGCAACATTTTAATTTCCAATGTATGACATTGCATGTGGAGAGATTTTTTAAACAAAAGGCTGATACAATTGTCAAAAAAATACATTTATTTTGTTGGCTAATAAATGAGTTAAATATGTTTGAGTTGAAGAAATTTAAAAATGTGGCATGCATATCATGAAGTCATTATGCGTGGGGAGATAAAACATAGGAAGGCCACATGGTGATTGCAATATCTATAAATAAGTTTTTAGGCCTTACAAAATAGTGAACTTGCCATCTACCGAGTGTTGAGCCCACATGCCAAAAGTATGCATTAGGCCTGTGGATGGTGTGGTTGGGATGTTATGAATTACATTATAGCTAAACTCAAATTTATATGTAGTCATGTGGGGATATAATTTCAGGTGACGGCCTTTATGTGCAACAAAGACATTGCGGTCTGTGAGTGGAGGTTATTGTAACATACCGATCTTTAGAAAAATGATGATGCTTGTAGATAAAAAATTTAATTGATTTGACTATCTATATAATGAAAAGCACTTATTTTTCAGCACTCTTCTTTAGAAAATTCTATATTTTTCTATGCTTGAGCTTGAGCAATCATGGTATGAGTAACCTTTCATGAAGTAGTTTTTGGTATGTGTGAGCGATTACAAAACAAGAGAAAATATCATTAGTGATTGTTGAGTTTGTAAATAAGTTTTTCAAGTATTCCAAATTAATAACACGGTAGTTAGACAAGGGTGGCGTCCATGGGTAGAGAGCATATGTGGGCCCATGAATAGTACACTGTATGTGGTATCATAACCAAATCTATACATGTGTCATGTGTGGTTACACCATCGTAGTGAATGTTTTTGAGCTATGTGAATAGGGGTGATTCCAATGCGCTAATTTATAGAATATGGTGATACATTTCAAGAAACTTAATTAAAGATAGTTGATTTGATATTTTTTATCACTAAAGTGCATTTATTATCGGTAATTTGTTTGAAGAGAAGTTACTTGTGCTCGAGCTGAAGTAATTTAAAGATGGATTACTTACGCGGGAGTGATTTAGGTATCTCATAAGTGAGGACAAAACATAGTAAGACCACATGGTGATTAAATGGTCCATAAATAAGTGTATTGAGATTTCCAAAATAGTGCACATAGCATAGGGAAAGGATGGGCCATGAACTGGGAGTGAGTTGGTGTCTAGTAACATTTTCGGCCGATTCATAAGAATTTTAGATAAAACAAGCATTATGACAAGGTTATGGCGGACTAAATTTTCTGATGCGGAAATAATACCATGGGTTGATTGGAAGCGATTATTGTATCCAGAAAAGGAAGGGAGAAAAAGATTTGAGATCATGAGATATTTAATGATGTTTTTTTTTTTAACCCTGTTTTGTTAAAACTGATTTGGAACATATAACATCACATAATAACATGACAAAATTATAATGAAAAACTAATGGTCTTTCCATACCAAAAATAGAAAAATATAAACATGATTGATGACACATTAGCAATACCAAACTGGTCTTGTTTCGGAAATAAAGTGAATTAGGTGTTTCCATTCCAGAAATAGCAGACAGACTTCTAATACTTTCAATGGAATCACAACATAATTCTCATAGTTCTGATACGTCTTCTTCTTCAGTTGCCTTGATTAATTTTTTCCCGAGTTACGTAGATAGTCGGGATTGACGATTCACATCCCAAAAACACCATGACAAAACACAGACCACACAAAAGGGACGATGGAAGCAAGATCCGTTCCATAACAAAATATGGTCCGTTTCTGGAAGAAGGTTCTACCCCAATAGAGAGAAGAAGTAATATCTCTTACCTCAAAAGCACCGCAAAAGGATACATAAATAATAGAAACATAGGTATCTAATCATAGCAATAGAGGTCGGAGAGTAGACACTGAAACAAAACTCCCAACATCCCCACAACCATCCGCTTCTTTGGACCAGTCACCACCAAGCATATCCAGTTAAATCCGATTACGAAGACAAAGACAAAGACAAATACAAATAATAATAAAAAGGTAAAGGTGGGAGGCCAATACGGTGCTAGAAAAGCCACTGACTGACCTCCGATCTATAGATTTGACAAGGGTGGCTGCTGATTTTAATGATGTTTTGTTAGCAAGAAAAACATGGCGGATCCTTTAAAACCCAAACCCCTTATTTTCAGGAGTCTTGAAGGCTCGTTATTTCAGTAACGCCTATGTCTTAGAAGCAACACAAAAATAAAACCAGCTTATGGTTGGTCATCAATCTTAGCATGGTTAAAGATTCTAAAGAATGGAATACACTTCATTTACAATCAAACTATATGATGATCATTGGTTACCAGCCACACCACCACCAAGGAAAAACGGTTTCATAACAAGAGAATGTAGGTTTCTTGCCTTATTCAAAGGACATTATTGTGAAAGTGGGAGATTCTCTAATAGTTATAGATAGGGATTTAGTGGCTAGATTACATTTAACACATGAATCACATCCATACAAGGTGATTGGGTGTTATTATAAAATATGAGATTACTTGGGTAACTCAGGCTATATAGTAGCGACAGCGTTAACTAGGTGTCCAGTATATCCATTGAGGTTGCAATTACTACCTAAATTGAAACATTTTATTTAGAGGGTTTTATCATCTGCTTTAGGGATGCAACAAGATTGAGTACAAGAGGAATTCAAATGGACAAAACTTGACAACTTTTTGTGTTTCTAAAGAAAACATCAATAATTTTTTCACTTATCCAATTTTGGAAACTACACAGAGACTTTCTCAAACTGTGAATGTCTTTGTAACCTTATCAGGCAACTTGGAGCACAATGTAGGTCATATCCTAAACTTCCAACTAACCTATGAGAGTGAAGAACAACATATAATTTTCTTTTGGTTGAGTGAATAATATGGAAATCAAAAAGCAACCAGATTGTTAAACAACAATATGTCAATCTGTTACGAGATGTAAGGTTGTCAATGGATCAGAGAGGTATGTGAATGGTTAAAAGCAACTGGAAGGGTCACATATGATACATGTCAGAGTAATCTCTTGGAAACATCCTACCCATGGACTCCTAAAGTGATTTTTTTATGCATCATACATTACAAAAAAAATAAACTATTCTCGACGACAATATCCATTGAAAGTCTTTGGGAATGGTCTTTCCTGACGGATTTTGATGAATACGTTTCTTCGGAAATTCATGACGATCGTTTTCTAAAGAATTTTTAACGTTTACGGTCGACAAAATTTTTATTTGGGATCCGTCGAGATTTTCCGTTCACGACCTCTTCGGAAATTTCTCATTATGAATTAACAAAAACTATTTCATTATAAATTTTTTGGAAATATTTAAAAATCTGCAAAAAAATAAATTATTCAACTGTTTGAAATTTTCCACCTTGTTTTAATATCTAAATTGTATCATGATTATGAAACTTCACAGTTCATGATTATGAAACATCACAGTTCATGATTAAAAAAAATGTCACAAAAATAGCTTCCAAATAAGAAAATGACCAAAACGTTTCATTAAAGAGATATATATACACTTATACAATTAGGTTAACTATTTTAGACTTAGGATTTAGAGTTAAAATGGTGGGGTTTTGGAGTTAGAGTTCCAAATTTCAAAAAATAAAAAATAAACATTAAAATTTTCAAAACAAAAAGAGACTATTTTGATCATTTTCTTCTTTAAATGCTATTTTGTGACAAAAACTTAAAAATAGCTATTTAAAAGAATTATCCATATATATAACAGCAATTCAAATAAGAAAAATAATTATCTTTCTTATTTGAATTGTTGTTATATATATATATAATATGGATAATTCTCTCAAATCGTCATTTTTAAGTTGAACTTTTTTTGAAAATTATCTATTTATAAATAGTGTTTGTTCAAGGTGAACATTTTCAATTTAATTATATAAACATATAAGTTTTTTAAATCTTAGATAATTTTAAGAAAAATTGTTCAAAAGTTTCAAAGTTAAAAAACTTGATGGGATTTAATTTATATTGTTGGTTAGGGTTACGTCGTTTAGGATTTTTGCATTATAATCTAGATTCCAAAAAGTTAGATTACGTTATTAAAGGATTGTGATTTAGGTTTATACCGGTGACAAAACTTTTTTGTGGGATTCCATTATTATTTATCTCTATGTTTCAGTTTTTACTAATAAGTTTACTTTATCTTTGGCATACGGAGACCAAGCGATCAAGAAGGCGAGTGTCACCACCACCGCTGTCAAGCTCGTCAACACCACCACCGTCACCTCTCTCTCCCTCTGTTTCAAATTTGATTTTTTGTGACTTATTTGTACGTTTATGCAGTCGCAAAACAATTGTTAAATTTGTCGCAATATAGTCGCAACATTTAGCGACTGTTTTACGACTACTTTGCGATCAACATCAGTAATCGCAAAATAATCGTAAATAAATCGCAGTTTTGTGACTAATTTATGACTGTTTATTTTTGCGACACTATGATTTGCGACTACGTGTATCAGTCGCAAATCAGTCATAAACGTAACTTTACGACTGATTAGCTACTGATTTTGTAGTGTATATTTCTCAAGCCGACGTAATCTTTAAGTGATATACATGCATAAGAAAGTAGCATGAAAAGATCAATGTCACTGATAATTAAGAAACAAAACAAATCCATAAACAAGAAAATTAAACCGCAAGATTCATAAATGATCTTAGACTTAAGCAACAAGAAAAAAAGAAGAACAAAGACTCCGCGATCAGCCACGGATTTAATTCAGAAACATTAGATTCTCAACATGGTTTTGGAAGGTGAAAACTTCACCAGGGCGATCAGCTGGATGCATAAAGACCTTCTCTTCAATTCCTTGGATTTCAACTCTTCTAACACTTTGTCCCGTCAAAACCTAAAAAAAATGAAAATAGAATTTTGCCGCCGAAACTGAAAAATTGAGTTTTTCGCTAAAACTGCAAAATTGAGTTTCGCGGCAAAACTGTAAAATCAAGTTTTTCCGTCGAAACCAAAAAATTGAGTTTTTTTGCCGAAACCAAAAATTAAGTTTTTCCGCCAAAATAAAAACATCGAGTTTTTCCGTGAAAATGGAAAATCAAGTTTTGAGGCCAAAACTGTAAAATCAATTTTTTTACGGGAAAACTCAATTTTCAATTTTTGCGGGAAAACTTTATTTTGATGATCATCAAGTTGGAGGAGTGATTCATATCAAATCTTAACATTTAAATTTCATACTTAGAAGTTGAAAATGAAAATGAATAAAATATTTTCTCTTTAAATGTGTTAACCATGATACCAACATTAACCTTTGATTAAAATAGGTTTAAAATATGATTGAGTTAAAATAGGGCTAAGATTAGGCTTGGACGTTCGGGTACCCGTTGGCGTTTGGATCGATTTTTTCAGGTTTTTGGATTTTCGGGTTTACGCTTTTAGGTCCCATACTAAAATTTTATTAGTACGGCTCGGGTTCGGATAATAACACTTCGGGTTCGGTTCAAAATTGTATTACATCCTAAAACCCATAAAGTAATCATATATCATACGGGTTCGGATTATATCGGTTTGGTTCGGATATAACTGAAGTAAAAATAAAAAAAATTGAAGCAAAACATAAAGAAAAATATCTAAATCAAATAAAAATTAATCTATTACACATAAAATTGATAAAATAACAATAAATATTAAATTAAGCAAGAAAATAAATATCATTTGTAAACAATATGTATTGCCTTATAGAGAGAAGACTTGTTATTTCAATGAACAAATTATAAAATACTTATTTATAACTAATTGTGTACTTAAAGCATTTATTAAAATTTTAATATTTATTATTATATATCATATTACCATGAATATTAAATTTAATAATTGAAACACTTATATATATATTTCAAAATATTTATATTGACTACTAATTTCGGATTTTTCGGGTTACCCGTTCGGGTTCGGTTAATAACATTTCAGATTCGGATATTTTTTGTACCACCCTACAAGATCCGTTCAGGTATTTTTACATTTCGGGATGGATAATGGGTCGGATTTTTTTGTTCGGGTTCGGTTCGGATTTAGGATTCCGGAATTTATGCCCAAGCCTAGCTAAGATAATATTAAACATAAGAGGGTTAAACCATGGCCCTAGATTTAACGTCCCTAGAAAGGGTTGGAGAATGTAAGTACAACACTGTACCACTCAACTTTCCCATATATCTCATGTTTTGTGGGTCTTTCAAGCTTAATCTCAGCACACCAAACCTTCCTTTTCGAACTAAAAGCATCTTTATTGGTGGTTTCAAATGGGTCTCTTACCAGAGGGGGCCCACAAAAGACGGAAACCGAGCGAAATTTGGGTTCTAAAATTGTCAAAGAAAAAACCCATTTGTTAGGTATTTTGTACTGTTCACGGACTCCATTAATCCGTGACGACCTGCGATTGGTTTAATTTTTATTTTAAAAAAAAAAATAAAAAAAATAAGAAACCTTAATGGGCTATGCGCTAAAGATGCTCTAAAATCACTCCATACTAGTTCCATAAAACATCAATCTTCCCACCATAATTTGCCAACCTAACACAACCACATCTTGTTGTTAATTTAGGCAGTTCTTTCAAACTCTTCAAAAATTCCACGATATTTCCTCAACGTTGTACCATTCAAAAAATTATTATTTCTATAACCGTATATTGTAGTCTCTAACCACACACACCTCGTAGAAGCTTAAGCCCATCATACATTCTAAT
Source organism: Sinapis alba (assembly GCA_012274485.2). NCBI lineage: Eukaryota > Viridiplantae > Streptophyta > Magnoliopsida > Brassicales > Brassicaceae > Sinapis > Sinapis alba. The sequence goes on from MU107329.1 coordinate 50,664, forward strand.
GCATCTCATCTATTTTCTTTGGGCTTGTAAACACCACACTCTTATCCCCCCAAAAATATAAAGATTTTCTTTGATCACTAAGATCTTGGTTATATATATATGTCCCACATATCTCTGCACTAGGGCCTGGCACATGTTCCCATATCTGAGTTTATGGATCAAGAACCTCGATGGCACCCCCTTTTCAGTGGCCTTCCACTATATATTTTCCCATCAACAACACTCACTTCAGGAAACTTTCGGACTATCTGCATGCTTGGACCTTCGATCGTGCCATGTGTAAGAGCGACTATTAGAAGAAAACTCGAACAGAAATGGTGAAAAGCTTTCTCTCAGTCATGGGAAGAAGATGACCTCATGAGAGAGAAAGGGAACAAGAAGAATATTTCTGTTATTCATCAAATGAGAGTGTGCATCACACTTTGTACATGTTTCTCTCATATCCGGAACAAACCGGTTCTCTCAATGTAAATGCTATTTACAATTGACTAAAACTAAACCACATGTAAACCAAGTACTAAGCTAACTCCAATATTCCCCCTCAAGATGGAAGGAAGATATTAATGATGTCCATCTTGCTTAGTAGAGTACGAAACTGACCAGGAAATAGTGGTTTAGTCATTATATCAGCAAGCTGATGTTCAGTGTTAACATGAAGAGTTCGAATGAAGCCCTTCTCAATCTTTTCCCGGACATTATGACAATCAAGCTCAATATGTTTAGTCCGTTCGTGGAACACAGCATTGTTGGCTATGTGAAGCGCTGCCATATTGTCACAGTAAAGAGAAGCTGCATCTGAAACATCAATCCAAAGATCACGAACGAGATAGCGAAGCCACATGACTTCTTTGACTGCAGAGGACATGGCGCGGTACTCTGCCTCAGCGGAAGACATAGAAACCACACTCTGTTTCTTAGATTTCCACGACACCAAAGAAGAACCCACGAACATACAGAAGCCTGAAGTCGAGCGACGTGTATCCGGACAAGAGGCCCAGTCAGAATCAGCAAAAGCAGAGAGCTTCAGGTCGGAGGAAGCAGAGTAGAAGAGACCTTGTCCAACAGTGCCCTTTAGGTAATGCAAAACCTTATAAACAGCCTGAAGATGGGGAACGCGGGGAGAAGAAGAAAACTGACAGAGTTTATGAACAGCATAAGTTATGTCGGGACGAGTGAATGTAAGATACATCAGTTTACCCACAAGTCGACGATATTGTGCCGGATCAGATAAGAGAGCACCTTCTGCAGCAGAGTATTTGATATTCGGCTCCATAGGAATAGAAGAAGCTTTGCAACCAAGGAGACTTGTCTCCTCAAGAAGCTCAAGAGTGTATTTTCGTTGACACAGGGAAATACCAGAAGCGTTTCTAGCAATCTCAAGACCAAGAAAGTATTTTAAAGTGCCAAGATCACGGAGTTTAAAAGAGCATTCCAAAGCATGTTGCAGAAGATCAGTTGCTTTGGGACAGCTGCTGGCAATTATTATGTCATCGACATAAACGAGGACTGCCATGTAAACATCACCAGCATTCTTGAGGAAGAGTGTATGGTCTCCAGAAGACTTCTTAAAACCCAGAGCCAGTAGAGTTTCAGAAAATTTCAGAAACCATTGGCGAGAAGCCTGTTTAAGGCCATAAAGGGATTTCTTCAACTTGCAGACAGCATTGGGTGGCAATTGTTCCCCCTCTTTTGTGCAATATCCAGGTGGGAGAGTCATGTAAATCTCTTCTTTCAGATCGCCATTTAGAAAGGCATTAGAGATATCTAATTGTGTAAGGGACCAACCTTTAGCAGCCGCGACTGATAGAAGAAGTTTAACAGTGGCTAACTTAGCAACTGGAGAAAAAGTTTCAACATAATCCAGTCCTTCCTGTTGAGTGTACCCCTTTGCCACCAATCGAGCCTTATAACGTTCTAATGTCCCATCAGAATGAAGCTTGACTTTGTAAACCCATTTGCAACCCACTGCTTTCTTATTTGGTGGAAGAGAGCAAATAATCCAAGTCTCATTATCCTCGAGAGCAGTAAGTTCCAAAATCATAGCATCACACCATTCTGTGATAGCTTTGGCCTGAAGATATGTTTTGGGTTCCAATACTTTATTCACTGCATTAATAAAAATCTTGTAGGGATCAGAAAGAGCATCATAGGTGAGAACATCGGAAATAGGGTGAGCAGTGGAGGAAATAACAGAGTTGCAGTGATAATCCTCCAAATATGCAGGTGGTTTGGAGACACGACGACCCAACTGACCATCTGCTGGGACAGAAGGAGCAACAGGAACAGATGCAGGTTCTGTATACAACGGAGGAAAGAAAGTCAAATGATCTTCAGTATCCTTGGCGTGTTGAACGAAAGGGAACAAGTCTTCATAGAATACCACATTGCGTGAGATGAAGACAGCATTACTCTCAATATCCAAGAGTTTGTATCCTTTGTAGCCAGAAGGATATCCCAGAAAAACGCATGCTCGAGCTCTATCCTGAAACTTGTGACGTTGTTTAGGTGAAGTGCTAGCATAGCATAAACAACCGAATGTCTTCAAGTGTGTATAATCAGGAGGCCTTTGAGTGAGTATTTCAAAGGGAGTCTTATTAGAGATGACTGGAGAGGGTGTACGGTTGATGAGAAATACCGCTGTCAACACACAATCCCCCCAAAAACTTAGTGGAACCTGAGACTGAAAGAGCAAAGATCGAGCAACATTCAATATATGTTGATGTTTGCGCTCCACTACTGAGTTCTGCTCAGGTGTTTCCGGACAGGAGTGATAGGATAAAATTCCTTTCTGTTTGTAAAGTGCATCAAACTTCAGCTCTGGAGCGTTGTCAGATCGAACCGCCTTAACCTTGGCATCGTACTGTTTTTCCACCATAGTGATGAAATCAGGAAACACTGTGAGAACATCACTCTTGAGGCGTAAGAGATAGATCCATGTGACTCGAGAATGATCATCCACGATGGTTAAGAAATAGCGAAAACCCTCTGGAGTTGGTTCAGAGAATGGACCCCAAACATCTATGTGAAGTAATTCAAAAGGAGAAGAACACAACTTTGGATGAATGGAGTAAGACAGCTTCTTTTGTTTGGCACGTTGACAAATATCACAGTGTAATAGTCCTTTATTTTTGGCTTTAGAAATCCCAAGAACATCAGTAAGGAGATCTATTCTTTCAAAAGAAGTGTGTCCTAAACGCTGATGCCAAACGCTAGCATCTATTACAGAGTTTGTAAGATAGGAATCGGATAAAAGGTCTTCAGATACAGCAGAACCCTTAGTAACTTCAAAAGCTTCAGAAACAGGGGCTGTTGCATCCAAGACATATAGATTAGCGACTCTGCTACCTCTTCCAATCGTTAACCCCCTGGTGAGATCCTGTATTTCAAAACATCCAGGATCAAAGATCACACGAGAACCATTATCTGTAGTCAACGAACTGATACTCAACAGATTCAATCGGAACTCAGGAATATACAGAACATTCTGCAAAGTGATCTCAGCATTAATCAAGACATGTCCAACNGGAATATACAGAACATTCTGCAAAGTGATCTCAGCATTAATCAAGACATGTCCAACACCACCAACTCGTATCAAAGAACCATTGGGTAAATTAACGTGATGTACCACAGATGTGTCTAGAGAAAGAAACATCTCTTTATCATGAGAGACATGATGTGTGGCACCAGAGTCAATGATCCAGGTACTTTCGCTAGTAACACGTTCAGAAACATTAAGGACTCCAATGAAACTGAAAGTGGAAGAGGAGAAAGATATACCCGATGGATCAGAAGAAGAACCCATGGAAACATTGTTGGTGGAGCTGTGAGGTTTAACTTGAAGCTGAGAACTGAAGTAAGCAATGAAGTTTTGAATCTGATCTTTACTCATATTCCCAACAAGATTGTTTAAACCAGAAGAAGAATCGTGGACAGAGACATTTGCTGCAACGGAGGAAGATTTAGACTGCTGAGATTTATCCAGGTTGCCTTTTCCTTTCTTCCATCCAACAGGATAACCGTGAAGTTTGTAACATCGATCAGCCACATGACCAGTGTAACCACAGTGAGAACAAATGGCTTTATCTTTCCTTTGAAATGCATTCAACACACTAGATTGAGATATGCTATTATCACTAGCAAGCACACCAGGCTGTACTAGGTTAGCTGATCTAGTCAATGCATCAGATTGAGTAGAGTCATGACTAACTTGGAAAGCAGAAGCCGGGATGACAGAGTTGAACTGTCGCTGACTATCCTCCTGATCAAGAATGTTGCAGATTTCAGCTAAGTCAGGTAGAGGTTTCTTCATGATGATCTGACTGCGAATGATGGTATACTTCTCATTCAGTCCAGCAAGAAATTTGATGATTCGACCTCTCTCAACCTTAGCTTTAGCGGCACGGTGGCTAGCACAACTCGCAGTATTGCAACAAAGACACAAATCAGGGGGTTCAGCACCATCAAGGTTATCCCACAAGGTTTTTAAAGTAGTATAATAAGTCGACAGATCCATCGATCCTTGACGTAACTCCTGGATTTGTTGAACAAGTTGAAAGGTACGTGGGAGATTCGTCTTATGAAAACGATTGTGAAGATCAGTCCAGATCTCAGTAGCATCATCAAACGACAGTATACTACCATAAATCTGCTTAGAAACTGAGTTCAAGAGCCACGATTTTACCATACTGTTGCAACGGGACCAGATCCGGAACAGAGGATTACCTGTCTCAAGACGAGGTAAGGAGCCATCGACAAACGCGATTTTGTTTTTCGCGTCGAGAGCGATCTTCATGGCGGAGCACCACTGGGTGTAGTTGGAACCATCCAGTTGAACAGAGATGATCGACAGCCCTGGGTGATCAGCACTATGAAGAAACAGAGGTGAGTGAACACTGTCAGGATTCATCGGAATCGATGAGTGAATCGGAACATCCAACGCGATCGGAGCAACCGGAGAGTGATTAGAAGTACTCGCACGAGCCAACCTTCCACCACGACGAGGACGACGAACAGATATCACCATCGAAACAGAAAAGGAGCAAGAAGAACGAGGATCGTTTGAGCTTGAGCTCAAAGCTCTGATACCATATTAGAAGAAAACTCGAACAGAAATGGTGAAAAACTTTCTCTCAGTCATGGGAAGAAGATGACCTCATGAGAGAGAAAGGGAACAAGAAGAATATTTCTGTTATTCATCAAATGAGAGTGTGCATCACACTTTGTACATGTTTCTCTCATATCCGGAACAAACCGGTTCTCTCAATGTAAATGCTATTTACAATTGACTAAAACTAAACCACATGTAAACCAAGTACTAAGCTAACTCCAATAGCGACAATCCCTAAAGAATACCCTATACGTGGAACCTTTGATGTCTCCGCCAAGCATGTAAATACTAGAACCAATGGTGGCAGACTTACCATAGTAACGGATGATAAGAAGGATTATGGACAGCTGGGATTGAGACCAACAGATTGTCACGTGACATCCTCTCTTGCTTCATAAAGG